>AWUE01020907.1:0-35465 GCA_001974825.2 Corchorus olitorius | reverse complement strand
ACTTCCACTTACCTTTAATTATGGGAAAACCCATAAACTCCAAGCAAATTTCAAAACTTAACCCATGATTGGAAAGCATTTGGTGTGGGGAATATTTCTCCATGAATGCAAGTTGGGTTTCATCTTGAATTGATGAAGGAATTGTGGAGAAATAGGGGTAGAGAGGTTCGCCTAGTGTGAGAAAACCTAAGAAAAAAAATAATAATGAGGAAGATGATGTTGGGCACTTGGGCTTTTATTAAAAAAAGACTTGGCCAAATTATCCCTTGGTACTCCACCATTAGAAATCTCTTCAATTTGGTCCCCACAGTGTCCTTTTTATTCACATCAATCCCCAATTCACAAAATTTGTAAGAACTAGTAATTATTATTATTTTTTATTTTAATCAAATCAATGGTATTACATAAAGCCAAAATTTGGTTTTTGGCTAATTATGTTACTAAGGCAATAGTGCCATCGGAACATTGAGATTGTTAGCAATTTTGTCTTAGGATTTGATATATAATTGGCCTTAGCTCCCAATTAAGCCCAATAATAGTCAAATCCGCGTCAAGAGGAGAAAATGTCAAGCATTCACACATGAAGAAGTTGACCAATTGATCAGATTCAAATTGATGCTGATAGTTTAAATTCAGAAAGATGATCAGAATCAATTTGGAGTTGACGTTGAAGACAAAATCAATTGCCATTGTTGATTGTAGATTTACAACGTGATTGTCAGCATGGTGCCATTAATATGAAGATCCCTTGATTTATGGATCCAGATTGGAGCGTTTGCTATATAAGTGGAGCCATCTGCAATGTAGAAGCTCTCTCCGGACAACCCTTCCCCTGCGGAAATACAAACCTCTCTCTTCAGAGATGCAAACTCTTACTTAATCAACCCGTTCTTTTACTTGTCTTTTATTTTTCATCACTCTTGTTCTTACAAGTTGTAATCTTGCTTCTGCAAATTCTAGTGAAATCTACTTTTCTAATCTCTTTGTTCATCTTCAATCTCTCTCTTTACTTTCAAGAATTACCCGATAGGTTTAATGATTTAAACAGTCTTCTGTGACTTTAAACCAGAACTCACAACTTGTCTAATCTCTCTCGCTTATACTAGCCTGATTTCTTACTTTTAGGTTTTGTAAAAGCTATTTGTTATTTTTTATACAAAAATAACTGGCACGCCTCGAACCTCTCTCTTTCCTCAAAGAGATTCAACGTCAAAGACCTTTCTGGGCGCACAAAGAAAATTTGGCGCAACATCTCTTTTTGGCATGCCTGGTGGGACTAATTTGGGTAACTCTTGATCTTTTTCAATTTCGTTTTATATTTAATCTCTATGTCTCTTGTTTTTGTCTCTTTCTACAGTTTTCTGGTACAACATTTCCAAACCTTTGGAAGTCTTCTGTTTACATTTTAATCAATAACAAGGCGTATTGGTTAGTCCAACTATGGAGGATCTAACCGCAAAGTTTCAAAGTCGATCTCACGTAATATGGTGGTATGACCAAATGTGTGTTGTCACGACTAAGAAATTCCATAAGGATTGTGAAGATTTGGAGAGAGCCACAAATTCTTTTGGTGGGGCTAAATACATGAATGAGGCCAAGTCTTCCATAAAGAATTACTTGTGGGACAAATATGTTGAAGATAACACAAAGTTTCGAGAAGAGAAACAAAAAACACTGGATAAATTTGACCGCATGTCTCTCCTTCATGACCAGCTCGGGGGGCAACCATCCCAGCAGCCTCAGTCTGAATCTCAACCTTCTTATAAGGTTGGGGCCGACGAAACCGAAGAGGCAGACGAAGAAGTGGATGAGGGAGAAGATCTACCTGGCTCCGACAAATCAGAAAACATGCTCGGGGGGCAACTCTGCATTTTATCTGATGAAATCACCAAGTTAGATGTGATGATTGAATCTGATGACATTGGAGAACCGTCGCCTGGCACCCTAGTGGCTTTGGAGGGTGGAGCTGTGATGGC
Organism: Corchorus olitorius; assembly: GCA_001974825.2. Classification (NCBI taxonomy): domain Eukaryota; kingdom Viridiplantae; phylum Streptophyta; class Magnoliopsida; order Malvales; family Malvaceae; genus Corchorus; species Corchorus olitorius. The sequence continues at coordinate 33,489 of AWUE01020907.1, read as the reverse complement.
TTTGATGGAGCGGCACCTTGAAGATGAACAACACCAGCGACACTTTGAACAAAAAGAATTACGTGCTGATGATGCAGATAATGATGAGAGCTTTGAAACTGATAAGGATGAAAATTCTCCCAAGCAAAGTGACGAGCGCCCTAAGGAAAACGATGTGGTAAATGTAGAAGTTACGCTCGGGGGGCAACTTTCTAACCACGACCACTTTGAGGAAGCTTATGGTTCCTTGGAGACCGCCGACTCAATGGAGATTGAAGATTCTCTCAAAATCAAAGTGGGTGGTGACAACCTGGAAATTGATAGTTTTTTGGAGCTCGACGCTCAAAAAGATGGGAATTTTCATGAGAAACTTGAAGATTTTCCCGAGCATGGTGACGGATGGCCCAAGGAAGATCTAAACTTAGGAGCCGACGTTATCAATTTTGGCGCTGACGAGATTGGGGAGAATGAAAGTCCTCCTGACGAAGATGAGGATGGGTGGTGTCCTGAACTGTTTCCAACGATGCCACTTCCATCAGCACCACCTCCAATAGCAGCACCTCCAATGGTGTCGTCTTCAATGGTTTCGGTTCCTCTAGATATATGTTGTCAGGAACTCGATGTGGATGGTCGACACCCTCAATCCAAGAAAGATGGCATTCCACCTAAACTTAAACTTAATAGTGACAACCATCATCCCGGGATCGTGGATGGGTTTGATATTACAAGGATTGACTCGATAGATCCATTTTGGCCAACGGAAGAGAAGGCGCGATCAATCATTAGGCTACAAATTGATAAGAATGAAAGCAGCCACTCTATGGTGCCGGCCAACCCCAACATGGAATCACTTCACAGGGATCGGCCTATTCTTTCAAGGCCGACCATTTCACAAGATCGATTACTTCGGTGCGGTTTGGCAATAATGCATCTTGGCATGATAATGATGAAGCTGATGGCTCAGCGGGACTGAAAGCCATCGGCGACTGGCATGATATTGATGAGACTGATGGCTCAACAGGATTGAGAGCCATTGGTATTGGTTAATAGAGACCAATATCTTGTATGACGCTAGTGATTTTCGCTAGCGCTCAAGGGTGGCCATGTCTTCATTGGCCATCCAAAAGGTTAATTTTATTTTTTACGTTTTATTTTCCAATAAAATGGTTGATCAGAACAACATTTTGCATCTCTTTAGGAGCTTATATTTCATTAGGCAATTTTGCTACGCTCCATACCTAATGAAATACGGCGCAATGTTTATACCCTAATTTACAATTTGGATAATTAAGTAAATTGTGGCAAATTTGCTAGGTCCCAAAGCCCTATCCACTCTTAAAAATTACATGAAACCTTCTTGTAATTAGTATTTTGGAAAAAAATCATTACTTGATTTTGCAAAGAAAATATATATAAATAAGTATGATATATCTCTACTCTAAATTAGTAAATTATTACAAACCGAGGCCTAATTAAATTGAAATTAAACTGACAAAGAACAAAATTGAAAGAAATTAAAAGCTAAGGACCAACTTGGACAACATGGGACTATTCTGCACATCAAGTAGAAGATTAGCAAAATTCAGGGGCAAAAAACACAAATTGAAAAATCGACAATATAAATCAAACACCTAATTGTATAATTCCAACATGGTTGCTACAATCAATGACCAAAAGAATAAAGAAGGCAACAAGAGGACAAAAACACAAATTAAATGACACACACGAGCTTAATTAAAACTTAATTGAACCAACCTAAGAACCAAATCTTTAAACTTAAAACCTTAATTTTTAAATTGGAACTAATTCAAAAGATTTATCAATTTCTTTTCAAGTTGGTTTCAATTTGAAAATTTTGATCTTTAGCTCCAAGTCTTTTTTTTTTCAAAAATAAAAAACAACTCAAAGTGGCTCAACATATCATCCTCAAGCCATTTTAATTCAAGAAAAATCATAACTTTAAGCCAAAATCTCAATTTTCCAAATCAAAATTAACTCAATTAGAAATCAAGAAATCAATTCAAATAATTTCCAACTCAAAAATTAAAACTTTAAATAAAACACTTAATTTCTTTAAGTTCAAGTTGAATCGAAATGATTCCAAGCAAAAACAACTTCCAATCAACACTCTTATTACCTCTTTATGCTTAATCTATGCAATGAACAATTAAAGACAACATTTTTAGCAAGAGGTATTAACAAACTAACAAATTAGGACCTTAAAACATAGACCTTCATCAATACTCATCACCTTGAAACTTAACAAAATAAATTTACCCCATTTATTTGCAAAAGAAAAAGAAAAAAAAACATTAAATTGAAGAAAGGAACAAATAAGGCACTCAAATTGGAATAATTGAACATAAACAGTCCCAAATTGCATCAAATTGAAACAAAGGACATTAAATTGAAAGAATTGGAAAGAGGGATTACCAAAACGACGTCGTTTGAATGAGTGTTGCTTATAACGACAGCTTATCTCTTCTTCTTCCGCTTCTTTTTCTTCGCCAAATCATTTTTTCCTTTTCCAAACTAGACAAGCCCTAATCCTCTGTAAATCTCTCTTCAAACCTTCAAAACCAATCAACTCAACAACAATTAACTCGGAAAAATTGAATCCAAAAACTTAAACACCGAACCCCTCAAAGAGTAAAGCAAAAACCGTTGGTTTTAAGACCTTAAAACCGATGGAAACGAAGAGCGATGGAGACCAAGCCATTCTCGAGCAATCCTTGAAGGAAAGTTCTTTTAATCACTGGTAAGTTCTTCCATTCATGCTCTCTTTCGTTCCTCTTTTTTTTTTTAAAAAAAAAAACTTCAAGAAAACCCTCACTTTTTCAAATCGTTTTTTTCTTGCTACTGAATTCCTTTTATTTCTTTTTTATGTGAACTAGTGTTTTTTTTTTTTTTGGAAAGGAGAGATTATTGGGTTTTTGTGTGTATAAATCTGGGAATTTTCCCAAGTGTGTGTGTGTGGAATTCTAGAGAAAAGGCTCCAATTCTTGTGTGTATCATGTGTTAAAGAGAGCTCAAGAGAGAATTTTTTTTGTTGAATGAGAGAAGATGAGGGTAGGAAGATGAGAGTGTGTTCAAGAGAGCTCAAGAGAGAATTTTTTTTTTATTTGTTGAATGAGAGAAGATGAGGGTAGGAAGATGAGAGCGTGTTAAAGAGAGCTCAAGAGAAATTTTTTTTTTATTTGTTGAATGAGAGAAGATGAGGGTAGGAAGTGTTGTAACTTTCGGATATCCCAGGAATTAACCAAACAAATAATTAAAACGGAAACAACAAAGCAAAATTTTCTTGTGGACCTATGCCACAAATCTGCACTATCAAATCAATCAATTACAATCAACAATCATAACAATCTCTCTAGAAAACTCTCAATCTAATCAACCCAACATGGGTGATTTTTTCACAACAACCTAAAGCTATCTTAGCTTTCTCTCACAACAATACAACTCTTTCTATCTCACACACACAAAAAATCTAAACAGAAACTGTCTATTTATAATAACATAAACTTGGGCTCCAAGAATCCCTTTCCTATTAGGATTCTTGTCCACCAATCAAAAAGACTCTAGAAAAATCCTAATCCAAATCTAATTAGGAATTGAGGCAAAAATCCTAACAATCTCCACCTTGACTCAAATTCCTTCATCAAAACTTAATTGCTCCACCCTTTGACCAAATCTGGAAAAGTGACTTTCTTCTTTGTTGGCAAATCCACATCCTTCTTCTCAATTTGATGTGAAGATACCGATCCATCTCCTCTAATTGTGCTTCCAATCAACTCATACAAATTCTTCGAATTCTTTACTCCTTTCATCACAATCATCGAACCTTTGGTGATCTTCAAGCCTCCACCTCGGCAAGAATATCCATAACCCAAGCTATCCAACTTTCCAAGCGAAATCAAATTACTTGTAAAGTTTGGAACATACCTCACATTCCCAAGCATCTTGACACTTCCATCATGCAAACGAAGTTTCACACTCCCAATGCCTTCAATTTTTTCTTCACCATTATTAGCCATATAAACAGGCTTATCACACTTCTCAAACTTCGAAAACCATTCTTTCTTTGTGCAAACATGTTCAGAACAAGCAGAATCAAACACCCACATATCTCTAGTGTCTTTCTTTTCTTCTTGCACCATCAAAACAACAGTTTCATCATCAGAATATTCATCACTATCAGCAGCAGCAACATTAACACCAACCTTATTCTTCTCTTTAGATTTCATGAATTCCCCCAAATCTTCCTTTAACTTCTTGCAGTAGGCTTTTATGTGCCCCATCTCATGACAATAATAACACTCCTTATTACTGAAATCAACCCTTGGCCTCGAACTTGATCTTCCTCTTTCATTGAATTTACTACTCGATCTTGCGTCATTCTTATAATCTCTTCCATTAGATCTTCCACGATCCACCATCAGAGCACCATTCTCTTCAGCTTTCTTTTCAGTTTCTTTCAATCTATCATACTCAAAAATTGCAGAAGTCACATCTTGCAAGCTCAAGGTTTTTCTACCAACCATCAAAGCTCTAGTCACAGGATCATACCTGTCGGTAAGAGAATTAATCAACAAAACTGCTTTATCAAGCTCTTTCATGACTTCATCAACACTTGCCAGCTGAGTAACCAATCAATTGAACTCGTTTAGGTGTGCCCTTAAACTTGTTCCCACCTTCATCTTTAATCCAAATAATTCTCTCTTCAAACACAACATGTTAGTAATCGATTTTGACATATAAATCGACTCCAACTTATCCATCAACTCCTTTGGGGTTTTCACATCTAACACATCATACTTAATTTCAGTAGCAAGAGACAAACGAATTGTACTTACTGCTTTTCGTTGAATATCTCGCCACCTGTTCTCATTCATCGTTGTAGGTTTATCAGCTTCAAGCGCATCTCCCAATCCTTGTTGTACTAACACATCTGTTACCGTACTCTGCCACATCTGAAAACTGTTCGTTCCATTAAACTTCTCGATCTCAAACTTCAAAGCTGATCCGCTGCTTTCTGTCATCTTCAATCAACCAGGCTCTGATACCAATTGTTGTAACTTTCAGATATCCCAGGAATTAACCAAACAAATAATTAAAACGGAAACAACAAAGCAAAATTTTCTTGTGGACCTATGCCACAAATCTGCACTATCAAATCAATCAATTACAATCAACAATCATAACAATCTCTCTAGAAAACTCTCAATCTAATCAACCCAACATGGGTGATTCTTTCACAACAACCTAAAGCTATCTTAGCTTTCTCTCACAACAATACAACTCTTTCTATCTCACACACACAAAAAATCTAAACAGAAACTGTCTATTTATAATAACATAAACTTGGGCTCCAAGAATCCCTTTCCTATTAGGATTCTTGTCCACCAATCAAAAAGACTCTAGAAAAATCCTAATCCAAATCTAATTAGGAATTGAGGCAAAAATCCTAACAGGAAGATGAGAGTAGGAAGATTTTTTTTCTTTGTTGAATGAGAAGGATGAGGGTAGGAAGATGAGAGTAGGAAGATTTTTTTTGTGTAAAGATTGAGTCTCTCTTCTTGCCCCCAACGTAAATCCTATCCCTTCTCCCCTTTTCATCTAACCACTTTTTTTTTTTGAGAGCAGGTGAAGAAGATGAGGATGTGGAGAAGTGAGCTGTCTTGGGTGAGTCATCACTAGTGAGCTGGCAAAGGTAAAAGCCTGCTGTAATGTAATATCTTACTGTGGTCTGTATACTTGCTTTTCCTTGTCAAATTGGCTTGCTGTTTTGGGTTGTTTTTGCAGCTGACTTCAAAAATTCATATCTTTTCCATCTTAACTCCAAATGACGTGTTTTTGCAGGCTATGGAAAGCTTGGAGTGTGCTCTTCAATCTTCATGAAGATCATTTTGGCAATTGGGGTCGTTTTGGTTCCAATTTCCCAATCTCCCTGGACTGTGATTTTCTGCCCAGAATTTTGCCCTTTTTCAGGTCTGGACTGCGGGGCCCTTATTTCACTCATCCCAACTTCAAAATGTGTCATTCTTGTGCTCAAATCGAAGCCCCGAGAGTCCTCTACGACTTTAGTTTACAAAGTTTTTCCGTTCGAGCTCCCTAAGGTAATCGAATTTGCACTTTCCTTGGACTGCGCTGTTGAGAGTTTACTTGTATACTTGCCTTGTTGTTTGACTCATTTTTTTGCTTTGTTTTGAGGAGCGCTTAGATAAGCCGCTTTGGTGATGCAATCAACAAAAAAAAAAAAAAGAAGAGAATTGTCTTGAGTCAACTTGTAATTCAAATATTTACTTATCTTCATCTTTCAATGTAATCAATGAAGAAACATTCAATTTTTACCCACTGCCCTCCATTATTTTTCCAATATCAAGGTGTGAATGATGTATAATGATATGCATGAAACTAAAAGAAGTGTAATACAAAGTGTTATGCTATTCTAATATGCCTTCTAATTATGGTACTAATTTAAAGGGACTAATTAGACATGCAAAGTGAGAAAGTGCTTTACTAACCAATTGCAAATTCCATTTTCATGCGCTTTTTCCAACTAACACCATCCTCAAAATTATGCAAATCCCACTTATGCAAATATCTAACTAATTGTTAAATTGATGGTTAATTAATTAATGAACTAAATGGAGTTTAAGCTACATGATTAAAATGCAATAACGCCAGATTACTAAATGGAGCTAAGCCGTGGAATATGCAAAAATGCCAAAGGTGCACATTAAGATATTTTTGGGTTTTTTCAAATGCAACTAAATTACTGAAAGATGAATTAGTAATCTAAATTAAAAATGTACTTGAAATGACTAAAATGCCCCTGGACGAGCAAATGACAAAAATGCCCCTGGACGTGCAAATGACCAAAATGCCCCTGGATAACCCTAATGCCAAATAAGAAGTAAATGATTTAAATTGAAGGATACAGGAAAAAATGGGTGTCTACAGCTGCCCCTCTTTGTGCGCTTGCTAACTATCGAGAAGTGAGCAAAGAAGTAGTTTGCATACTTTTTGAGAGTTGGGAAGTGTGCAAAGAAGTAGACACCCGCCCTTTCTGCCGAGTCAGATGTTTCACTTTTCTTTCTACTTAGAAATGGATCATCTCCAGATCAACTTCTTTAGACTGTCTTCCAATTCCATCTTCAGGGTATCGTCTTCCGGATCAACTTCTTTGAATTGTCTTCCAATCTAATATTAAAGAGTCGTCTTCTGCTTATCCTTTGAACTGTCTTCCAATTCAATCTTAAAAAGGACCGTCTTCCGCTTATCCTTTGAACTGTCTTCCAATTCAATCTTAAAAAGGAAAGTCTTCCGCTTATCCTTTTAACTGTCTTCCAATTCAATCTTAAAGAGAACCGTCTTCCGCTTATCCTTTGAACTATCTTCCAATTCAATCTTAAAAAGGAACGTCTTCCGCTTATCCTTTGAACTGTCTTCCAATTCAATCTTAAAGAGGACCTTCTTCCGCTTATCCTTTGAATTGTCTTCCAATTCAATCTTAAAAAGGACCGTCTTCCGCTTATCCTTTGAACTGTCTTCCAATTTAATCTTGACAAAATCATCTTTTGATACTCTTTGAAAAGATCCCTTTGAGGAATTTCATTTGAGAAAGTCGTCTTCCAACACATTTGAGGAGATTGTCTTCCAACCAATTTTTAATTCTGAAAATCTTCCTGAAAAATCGTCTTTCGATTGGCTTCTGAATATCTAAATCTGATAAACCTTCTTCTGATTGACTTCTGAAAATCTATTTCTAAATAGCCGTCTTCTGGTGCATCTCTTAATAAGATCGTCTTCCGATCAACTTCTGAAACCTTTTCGAGAAACTATCGTCTTCCGATCAACTTCTGAAAATTTTTGAGAAACCACTTTCTGGCGTACTTCTTTGACAAGATCGTCTTCCGATCATCTTCTGAAAATCCTTTCTAACAAACCGTCTTTCGATGTATTCCTTTGAGGTTGTTTTTGAATCAACATTTGAAACTTCCTTCTAGCAAACTGTCTTCCGATGTATTCCTTATTGAGATTGTCTTCCAATCAACATTTGAAAATTCTTTCTAGCAAACCGTCTTCCGATGTATTCCTTATTGAGATTGTCTTCCAATCAACATTTGAAAATTCTTTCTAGCAAACCGTCTTCCGATGTATTCCTTAATGAGATTGTCTTCCAATCAACATTTGAAAATTCTTTCTAGCAAACCGTCTTCCGATGTATTCCTTAATGAGATTGTCTTCCAGTCAACATTTGAAAATTCTTTCTAGCAAACCGTCTTCCGGTGTACTCCTTAATAAGATTGTCTTCCAATCAACATTTGAAAATTCTTTCTAGCAAACCGTCTTCCGGTGTATTCTTTAATGAGATTGTCTTCCAGTCAACATTTGAAAATTCTTTCTAGCAAACCGTCTTCCGGTGTACTCCTTAATAAGATTGTCTTCCAATCAACATTTGAAAATTTTTTCTAGCAAACCGTCTTCCAGTGTACTTCTAAAATCATCTAAGAAACTGTCTGCCAGACCATCTTTGATTATCCTTTGAACATTACTTTTAGAAAAATCTATTGCTGGTCTGTTTTGAAAAGATCGTCCTCCGATCAACCTCTTACAAATCTGTTCACATTTCTCTTCTCTAACATTCCTTGCTCATTGACTCTTATTGATCTCCCCTTACTCATCTTGCCCCTGATCTGCTAACTCTTTGTCATTATATGAGCTCTTACCCCAATTGAATCTTCTGAGAAAATCACCTTTGATTAACCAGCAACTTTTAAAAGATTGAGCTTGATCTTTTTGAACTTCGAGCCATCATCATCATCTTCTGATGAATTCCTATTGAACTTCTTTTGGCTTCTCCTTCTCTGTTTGAATGGGTCTTCCCTCTTCTTGGATCCACCTCCTTCAACCATTCCCGGCTCTGTCTCTTTCCTCTTCCCGACTCCTCTTTCTTACCTCCTCGTTTTCTGAGCTCTCTTTTGTGTCCTTTTGACCTCTTTTCTGGCCTCACTTGTCTGACTTTTGTCTACAAAGTTGTGATTTTCGGTGTCTTCCACTGTTAGGATCTTAACTTCCTTCTTCTTTGTTCTAAATTGCCCCAACGACTTCCTTTCCAATGATTCTGAATTCTTCTATTTCCAGACATGCCCCAAACGACTTTTGTTGAATGACTCTGAGTCCTTCTTTCTGCACTCATAATGAACCTGACTCTATATCTTGCACTCCTGCTATGGATGAAGATGAAATGTTCTAGTGTGTGCATGTATGCATGAATGCACATGTATGCTGAAATGATGTACCAACTAAGGAGGGTGGAAACATGTTGACTTCCCTCCTTTTATCTGATGCCTTCTGACGGGCTTCCTTGCTTTAGATGTTCCATGAACGATTGGGATTCCATTGCCCCTTTGTTCCAAGGATCAACTTCATTATCTCCCTGCAACAAACTTGTCAAAAGTCAAAGCTTGAAAGATGATGAACATGTAGCTTAAACTTCTTGAAACATGTCATGATTGCATAATGATGCCCCACTTGCCCCTAACAACATCTTATCATTTTACTAGACATGCCCCCACATGTTAACTCATTTTCAAGACCATGAGAGGTTTAGAAGACTTTCTCGTCTGAGATCATTGATTTAACCTTCTTCTTAGGCTCACAAATGGAACACAAATCTTTTGCAAAACAGATTTTCGAAACATTCTCAATTTGTTATTTGTCCAAAAATGGTTTTTTATCAACACTAGGTATTTAAAGAAGTATGGTTCGAAAGGATTGAATGGCAATTGTTAAAAAGATTTATTTTGGTGCGTTGACTTCACTTGACAAGACTGAAATGCTTGATGACATCGTCCACTCTCGAGTCAATGCTTATTACTGCAAAAGAGGTCATGTTTTCTCTGACTGTTTTGGAGGCTCCAAGAATTCCCATCATTGCTCTAGACTGCCCTTTCGGGTTTTCACCCTAAAGCTTTATCTTCTCTTCTTTTTTCTCTTTTTTCTCATCATGCACTTGCATTTGAAAAAACTTTTTTGAAAACAATTTTCTCTAAAAAACCTTTTTGAGAAAAAACACTTTTTCTTTTGCAAAAACAATTTCTATTTTAAGAACAATCCCTTCACTTTTGATATCCTGACTTGATAAAAAATGGACTTTATTAGGCACGTAATGTGGGACTGGGTTGGGGGTGCCAAAGAAAGGATAAAAGGCTCAAAATGTGTTTGAGGGTGTTCGATCCAAGGATCACTTTCTTGCTTGCGTGAAGAGTTCTTTATGCTTTGATGCCCTTTCCATAGTCTCTTGCAAGCTTCTGATCTGAACTTGTTCACTCATCTTCCTCTTTATTCTATTTAACCCCTTTTCTTAGTTTTCGTTCTTCCTTCTTGTTTGTCTTACTCCTCGAATTCACATCTTCTTTTTCACTTTGAGCCGCTCTCTTCAGGTTTTCAACTCAAATGACCCCCAGCGGGTCCAAGCCGTCCTTTTCAGGTTTTCAACTCAAGTTCCTCCTTTTCCATCCTTCACTTGAGCCGCACTTTTCGGGTTTTCAACTCAAGTGACCCCCGATGGACCCAAGCTGCCCTTTGCGGGTTTTCAACTTGGATCCCTCCTTATTTCATTTCTCTTTTTCCAACCTCTTTCTTTTTTAGGCTGAGTTTTTTCTTTTTATTTTTATTTTTTTTTCTTTGAGTTGAATGCAAAGGATGTCCTGTTTTTGAACTGTGATTTCTGCTTTGTCCTTGACATCAGTCACACTGTGAATTCCCTTGCTTACTTGAGCAACCAGTTATACTTTTGGGACTCTGCCTGATCATTTTTGAATTCCTCTTGAAAATGAAGCTTATGGCTGACTGCTGCTTCTGTGCCCTTTATTTTCATTTGCTTTTATTTCCTTTTTGGCATATGCTATTATTGTAATAGAGTGTTTGATGATCTCAGATAGCATTTTACCATTGCATGTACTGCGTTTTCTCCATTGATTCTGCTGCCTTTTCCTAACAAGTTCTTCCTCATCTTACTTTCCTTTTATTCACATTATCCTTATTGACATGCTTGGACATCTTTTTCCAATCGATGACACTCTTCTTCTTTCCCTTCATTCACACCACCCCTATTAGTGTGCTTGGGTATCATCTTCCCCATTTGCCGTAAACTCTGCTTCTTCTTTGCCTCCAATGTGGAGGGTGATCCTGGATCAGGGTTAATTCGAAAAAAATCTCATAAGGCTCAAAGGGGACAACATTGGATAATTTTCAACAAGTGAAGGGAAAAGAAAGAAGGTTATTTTTCAGATCTGGATATTTTGATGAAAGGTGACTCTTAAAAGACTCAAATCCTTTTTGAAAATCTATTTTTTTTGAAAACCTTTTTCTTGAAAAACATGTCTTGTTTTTTACCATCTTGAAAAACTGTGCGAGCACATGATGTTGCAATTTTTTTCTCTTTTTGCGACCTCTTTCTTTTTTAGGCCCAGTTTTTCTTTTTCTTTGATGGGAATTTGATGATTAGTGTCTTCTGCCTCATTGTCTTGTCGGACCTCTTTATTGGTGAAGATGAGCATGTTATTACTACGTCGAGTGTTGCCCCACTAACCACAAGGGCGAAAGAGGTGTCTAGTCACTTGGAGTGGTTTGAAAGGTGTTATGTAAGTGGGCTTATTCGATTTTGAACCAGTATTCCCAAGGCTTGCAAGTAATTTGGTCTCTGAAAGTAATTCGGCCAGAGGAATGGAAAGATCTCATATGTCTCAGATTCGAATTGATTTCCAAGAAAAAGAACGGTCTTTTTTAGGATCAACGAAATTTGGGGTTCTGAGTAGTGTTGACACAAACCGATTAATCATGTTATCATTTATTCAAAAGAATCTCGTTTTGTTGTTTTTTTTTTCAAACCTTTTATAAACCGGACATTCCTTTGCTCATTGCCCAAGTGAAAATTATAAAGCGCTTTGAGAACTATTTCATAGTGGTGATCACCCAATTCAGCAAACATTCACAGTCAAAAGTGCGACAATTTTAACAATTATAAGCATGACAAGATACAAATGCCAAAAATCTATGCAGATGCTATGCATGTGAGAAAAGAGTTCCTCAGTCTCAGAAATTCCCTTTTTAAGGCAGGTTTCCGTTCCCTATTGTAACTGAGTTGGGATTGTCAATTTTTCCATGAGATCGCAGAGTTCTTTATTGAATGGCTACTTTTCTGAGCCGAGAGCGACTTCACTGGCTTGGGCTGACTTTGACAATGTATCTGAGAATAAAATTTCATCGACCCTGCTCGCTGATTAAGCTTCAATGCTGCACTTGATGCTTCCAAAAAAATGCTCCCCTGATGATGTTAGACTCCAATAGATAGAAAACCAATGATATCTACAAGATATGTATTATCTAATGACAAAATGCATAAGGATAATGCAAAATAGATGCATGTAGTAATGAATGGATAATGTATGACCTATGCATGAACATATACACAAAGGAAATGGATAACGCACGATGGATGTATGACATATATTAATGGATATGATGATAACTTATCAAATCATAAAAATGTGTACATAGATGCATCATGACATGGCAATCTATGTCAACAAACAAATAAATGGATCCGCTTGGTCAATTATAGAATATATGGATGCACGAGAATACAAAAATGATGTTATGATTTTCTAGGATGAAACCTGCAAAACAAAAAGGTCATTCATATGCAAATAAAAAAAGGAAAGAGAGACAGAACAAAAACGGTTGATAACTAAGCATAATGATAAAGCATGAATGAATAACTAAGAATTGAAGTAAAATGCAAAATGCAAATGACGTGGCATTCAAAGTCTCTTGCTGATGGATACATAGAAAAGATGCATGACATGGCAAACTATGTTGATGAGCAGATGCATGAGCATGCATGATCAATTATGCTTTTAAAGATGTGAAATGCATGGGGATGCACAATGCAACCAGCAAAACAGAAGAGTTATGCAGGTACGTCTGAGCCTGAAAACAAAAACAAAGAGTAGTCAGTAACTGAAAACAAATATGAACAAGTAGCTGAGAATCAAAAAGAAAATCATGCCCCTTCTTTTATCGATCAAAATATTTTCGCTGAAAAACACTCGGGCTATGAGTTCTCTGGGGCAAGTTGGTCCATTTACCGAAAGTAAAAGAATTTACTCTCTCTACGGTCCTTCTTTTTTGAAAAACGAGAGGTAAGGGTAAGAGATGTTCCTTATGTGTACCAACTTATATGCTGGCTTGGTCCACTCACACCTAGAAGGTTCCCAATTTTAACCCGGCAGGGTCTCATTAGGTGGAGGTCTTTCGCACAACCTGCACGGGGACCTGGTTGGTCCCACGAAGGCTCCCTTATCACACCTCCCAAAATCTAATCAAGGTGGCCAAAATGTAAATGCAAGATGCAATCTAAGTGACGTGTGTGAAGGAACAATCTACCATTGCCCTAAAACTACACCTGACAGACCTAGTAACTAACCACAACAAGAGACAAAGAAAACAACAAGATATGAGTGAAAATAACATAAATATCAAAACACGAAAGCAACAATCACCAGAGCAACCAAACCGAAACAAAACAAAGCAACCATTTTATTAACCCTAGATCTTGTTTAGACTAAGTGAGGCCTGACTCTCTAAACTGTCTCCAGCGGAGTCGCCAAGCTGTCGAAACGTTCGGATCCGGGGAACCCTGCCGCAACGACTTTGGAAATGGAGTCGCCACTAATCTTTTTTTCAAAGGTGCGATTAGCCACCTATCCGATTATTAAGTCTAATATTAACCTAAGCTTGGCGAAGGTAATACTAAACCTAATACAGTCTGCTTAACCAGAGTCTATGGGTTCGGGAGTCGGTTACTCGCGGGGAAGAATTAGCACCCCCGAGACGCCCGTCAAACGACAGTACCTCTAGTCTAAACTAAATCTAATAGGCTTAATACTAGATGGTTGCTCTAAATCTTGATTATTAGAGAAAAAGGGTTATAAAAGAAAATAATATCACCTTTGAAACAAATGTCGAGAATCCGAAGAATATGATCGAACACCGTCAATCAATTATGTCCCGATTCTCTTTCACTGTTTGTTCTCTTGTTGAATCTCCCGCACTGGGAAGAGGTTTTGAAAATGCTGTGTCAAAACCTTTTATTTTTGTTCTTAAAGTCTTTTACTGTATTTTGAAAATTCTCATTTTAGTCTTCCTAAAAATGGTGTGAAAATCTTCTTTTCTTATTGCTTTGGAAATCTTTTCCATCTTCTGTTGATAAACTAAGTCTGATTTGAATTTGAAAGCCTCTATTTAAATCTTAAAAGCTCTTGATTACTAATTTTAATTTCTTTTGAAAACTGAGTAAGAGAACATCTAATGGAGAAAACATTTTTCGGAAAATCCCTTTTTATTACATCTTTTAATTTTCTGATTTTTTTTTCCATTTTTCCAATTTTGACCTAGATATTAACTAATGCATGTATGAGATAATGGATGCAAAATCCAGTTTCTTAGTTGATTAATAAAAAGGAGTTTACTTGAATTGACCTTCACGAACCTAGCCCGGCCTTCCGAGGATATTCGTAAAGATCATTCAATCTCGGGGCGAAATTTTGAGAGGTCGTGCTCGAGCACCTTTACCCGACATTAGCTCGTCATAGTTGAAACACCTCTTTATGAATCGGGACATATAATGGTGGCATGTAATGCAAACAGTTTAAGTACACAAATAAGTATGATATGCATGCAATTAAGTTCCACTTTATCTCTACTCTAAATTAGTAAATTATTACAAACCAAGGCCTAATTAAATTGAAATTAAACTGACAAAGAACAAAATTGAAAGAAATTAAAAGCTAAGGAGCAACTTGGACAACATGGGACTATTCTGCACATCAAGTAGAAGATTAGCAAAATTCAGGGGCAAAAAGCACAAATTGAAAAATCGACAATATAAATCAAACACCTAATTGCATAATTCCAACATGGTTGCTACAATCAATGACCAAAAGAATAAAGAAGGCAACAAGAAGACAAAAACACAAATTAAATGACACACACGAGCTTAATTAAAACTTAATTGAACCAACCTAAGAACCAAATCTTTATACTTAAAACCTTAATTTTTAAATTGGAATTAATTCAATAGATTTATCAATTTCTTTTCAAGTTGGTTTCAATTTGAAAAATTTGATCTTTAGCTCCAAGTCTTTTTTTTTTCAAAAATCAAAAACAACTCAAAGTGGCTCAACATATCATCCTCAAGCCATTTTAATTCAAGAAAAATCATAACTTTAAGCCAAGATCTCAATTTTCCAAATCAAAATTAACTCAATTAGAAATCAAGAAATCAATTCAAATAATTTCCAACTCAAAAATTAAAACTTTAAATAAAACACTTAATTTCTTTAAGTTCAAGTTGAATCCAAATGATTCCAAGCAAAAACAACTTCCAATGAACACTCTTATTACCTCTTTATGCTTAATCTATGCAATGAACAATTAAAGACAACATTTTTAGCAAGAGGTATTAACAAACTAACAAATTAGGACCTTAAAACATAGACCTTCATCAATACTCATCACCTTGAAACTTAACAAAATAAATTTACCCCATTTATTTGCAAAAGAAAAAGAAAAAAAACATTAAATTGAAGAAAGGAACAAATAAGGCACTCAAATTGGAATAATTGAACATAAACAGTCCCAAATTGCATCAAATTGAAACAAAGGAGATTAAATTGAAAGAATTGAAAAGAGGGATTACCAAAACGACGTCGTTTGAATGAGTGTTGCTTATAACGCAGCTTATCTCTTCTTCCTCCGCTTCTTCTTCTTCACCAAATCATTTTTTCCTTCTCCAAACTAGACAAATCCTAACCCTCTGTAAATCTCTCTTCAAACCTTCAAAACCAATCAACTCAACAACAATTAACTCGGAAAAATTGAACCCAATAACTTAAACACCGAACCCCTCAAAAGACCAAGCCATTCTCGAGCAATCCTTGAAGGAAAGCTCTTTTAATCAGTGGTAAGTTCTTCCATTCATGCTCTCTTTCGTTCCTTTTTTTTTTTTTTTTTTTTTTTAACTTCAAGAAAAACCTCACTTTTTCAAATCATTTTTTTTCTTGCTACTGAATTCCTTTCTTTCTTTTTTATGTGAGAGTCTAGTGTTTTTTTTTTTGGAAAGGAGAGATTATTAGGTTTTTGTGTGTATAAATCTGGGAATTTTCCCAAGTGTGTGTGTGTGTGGAATTCTAGAGAAAAGGCTCCAATTCTTGTGTGTATCATGTGTTAAAGAGAGCTCAAGAGACAATTTTTTTTGTTGAATGAGAGAAGATGAGGGTAGGAAGATGAGAGTGTGTTCAAGAGAGCTCAAGAGAGAATTTTTTTTTATTTGTTGAATGAGAGAAGATGAGGGTAGGAAGATGAGAGTTTGTTAAATAGAGCTCAAGAGAGAATATTTTTTTTTATTTGTTGAATGAGAGAAGATGAGGGTAGGAAGATGAGAGTAGGAAGATTTTTTTTGTTTGTTGAATGAGAGAAGATGAGGGTAGGAAGATGAGAGTAGGGAGATTTTTTTTGTGTAAAGATTGAGTCTCTCTTCTTGCCCCCAACATAAATCCTATCCCTTCTCCCCTTTTCATCTAACCACTTTTTTTGTTTTTTGTGAGCAGGTGAAGAAGATGAGGATGTGGAGAAGTGAGCTGTCTTGGGTGAGTCATCACTAGTGAGCTGGCAAAGTTAAAAGCCCGCTGTAATGTAATATCTTACTGTGGTCTGTATACTTGCTTTTCCTTGTCAAATTGACTTGCTGTTTTGGGTTGTTTTTGCAGCTGACTTGAAAAATTAATATTTTTTCCATCTTAACTCCAAATGACGTGTTTTTGCAGGCTATGGAAAGCTTGGAGTGTGCTCTTCAATCTTCATGAAGATCATTTTGGCAATTGGGGTCGTTTTGGTTCCAATTTCCCAATCTCCCTGGACTGTGATTTTCTACCCAGAATTTTGCCCTTTTTCTGGTCTGGACTGCGGGGCCCTTATTTCATTCATCTTAACTTCAAAACGTGTCATTCTTGTGCTCAAATCGAAGCCCCGAACGTCCTTTACGACTTTCGTTTACAAAGTTTTTCCGTTCGAGCTCCCTAAGGTAATCGAATTTGCACTTTCCTTGGACTGTGCTGTTGAGAGTTTACTTGTATACTCGCCTTGTTGTTTGACTCATTTTTTTGCTTTGTTTTGAGGAGTGCTTAGATAAGCCGCTTTGGTGATGCAATCAACAAAAAAAAAAAAAGAAGAGAATTGTCTTGAGTGAACTTGTAATTCAAATATTTCCTTATCTTCATCTTTCAATGTAATCAATGAAGAAACATTCAATTTTTACCCACTGCCCTCCATTATTTTTCCAATATCAAGGTGTGAATGATGTATAATGATATGCATGAAACTAAAAGAAGTGTAATACAAAGTGTTATGCTATTCTAATATGCCTTCTAATTATGGTACTAATTTAAAGGGACTAATTAGACATGCAAAATGAGAAAGTGCTTTACTAACCAATTGCAAATTCCATTTTCATGCGCTTTTTCCAACTAACACCATCCTCAAAATTATGCAAATCCCACTTATGCAAATGTCTAACTAATTATTAAATTGATGGTTAATTAATTAATGAACTAAATGGAGTTTAAGCTACATTATTAAAATGCAACAACGCCAGATTACTAAATGGAGCTAAGCCGTGAAATATGCAAAAATGCCAAAGGTGCACATTAAGATATTTTTGGGTTTTTTCAAATGCAATCTAAATTACTGAAAGATGAATTAGTAATCTAAATTAAAAATGTACTTGAAATGACTAAAATGCCCCTGGACGAGCAAATGACCAAAATGCCCCTGGACGTGCAAATGACCAAAATGCCCCTGGATAACCCTAACGCCAAATAAGAAGTAAATGATTTAAATTGAAGGATACAGGAAAAAATGGGTGTCTACACGTATATAGGTGTTTCTCTTGCTGACAAAGTTTAGCTCTCTACTTCCTTCCTGCAGGAAAAAGAAAATAACTTTCCTGAGAGAGGAAGGCGGCCTCTCCTCATCATGGGAGACAAATTGGGCTTTGTTATGTGAGTCCATAAGATGTTTTCCATCTCCTGGCATGATGGCATACAACTTCCCTTTTTACTGCTTGTCTTCCTAGATGACAGCAGCATTAAAGGAAACTGCCTCTTCATCACCTATCATGCCACTTTCCTTAGTCAGGGGCGGCATTCAAGGGAAAATTAATAATAATTATTCTGAAAATAATTATTATTTATTATTTATTTAATAATTTTCGGTCTTTATTAATTAATTACAAGATTTTCCTAGTTCTATCAGAACTAGGGTGGTCCAGAAACTAAGTTTCAGCAGGATTTTTAATCAAATCTTGACCACACATCTTAATTTTATTTATGTGAAAACCAATTTACCCTTAATTGTAAATTGAGGTATAAACAGCTAGGAAGCAATATTGAAAGTAAATAGACTTGTTTAGTAACCTGCCATTTACAAATAGGCATGCTTTTTAAGGTAGATTTCTCATCAGACAACAAACTAAGAATCTAGCTTTAAATATTCTAAAACATGCACAAATAAAAGGGGAAGAAAACTATTTGTCGGGATGGATGGGAACTCAAGTTGCTTGCAGCTTCTTTTGATTCTTGATCAGAACTAAAGCAAGAAGGAAAAAAAATACACACAACCATCACCAAAATCAGCAAAGAAAAAAAAAGGAGAATAGCATTAAAGCAACAAAGAAAATGGAAAAAGAAAACAGAACATGTGCCAAACCAAACAAAGAAGAGAAGAATCAAATAAATAAATCAGCGTAACTGAAATAGAAAGCATGCTCACCTGAATCACAGGACAATGAGAATGAAGAGAAACCCGGAGGCCATCAAAAAACAAACAAACCAAGTCAATCTTAGATAAAACTCAGTAAAAGTGAACAATTCTCAGATTCAAGAAGAAGGTTGCCTTTACCATGATAAAAAAAAAAGGCAATCTCTCAAGCTACTCAATTATTCTCTAGTTCTTCTTGCTTTGTTCTCTTTTCGCTCCTCCTCCTTGGCTATTATTGTCAAGGGGGAGGAGGGGTTTGATTTTTTTATTTCGTATCTTGTTTTTTTTTTCTTTAGTTTTAGAATAAAGTCTCACAGATCTGTTGATCTATTTGGGTTATGAGTCTCCAGATCTTTAGATCTTGGATGTTTGAGTTAATTCAGTTTGTCGAGTCAGTTTATTTAGTTTGTTTGATGTCTTTTGAGTTTACAATAGATTGGGGGTTTTACCATCATATTGAGATGGGTTTTCTTTGTGGTTTTAGGATCAATCGGGGAGGTTTTCGGATCACTCACCTTTCTGTCGTTGGTGAAAGCTCACAGAAGAGAAAACGAAGATGTGTCGCGCGTGCTAGAGACTCATGGGAAAGGTTCGAAACTCCAATTCAAAGGATTCATATCATGATGACAGATCCAGATCAAGACGTTGATGATGAAATTCAATCTATTGTAATTTATGTTATGAACGATGTAAATTTCATTTTCATGAATGAAAATTACATTTTCTTCAAAAAAAAACTACAAAAACAGAATTATATAACAAAATCCCATAAATTAATATTAAATTTAACATGTTCAAAGATGAAAAAAACACAAAACCAGATCTGAAGCAAAAATAAATTCATTATATTGAACTAAAAGATCAAGAGAAATCGTACAGAAGCTGAAAAACAATTGCAATTGCAAAAAAATAAAATAAAAAATCATCACTAAAAAATTAGAGAGATAGAAAGAGAAATTTGGAAACCTGAGCATAGACTCAGTTGCAGTAAAAATTCGAAATCCATATGAAAGCAAGCAAATGAACGACAGATTGAAGTGAGAACGCATGCAAAGCAAAAGGAGGGTTTTCTTCTTGTCTGATTGTAAGAACTGACCTACGATTTCTAGGCCATGTGATTACCAGCGGAATCTCCCTCCTCTCTTTCCTTTTCTATGGCACCCGCAACTCCCTTTTCCCTTCTCATTTTCCTCTCCTAAAAAAAAATTCAAAGGCAAGAGCATCGGTTACACCCATATAGATTTAAAACTTAATTAATGGATGAAAAAATTAAACCTGACCTTGAATTGTTTTTTTCTTTTCATAGCCAACAAAATCTGGCTTTGATCATTCATTTTGGGACAGAGAAAAAAATGGAGAAAACAGAGATGAAGAGAGAGTGGAGACTGATGAGAGAAAAGGTGGTTATGAAAGAAACAAACATGTAGCAGAAAGAAAGAAACGTGGTGAGAAGTTCTGCCTTAAAAAAAAACACCTGGCCCAAATTAATTTAAGTTTAAATCAAAATATCACCCATTACATTACCCATATCATACCAAATCCACCCAAAATATACTAAACCCTAAGTGAGATGAGAGATGTTTGATGCCCCTCCAACCAAGGTAAACCCTAAGGGAGAAAAATTTTAACATCCCTACAACTAAGCTAAACCCAAGGAAAAATGAAAAAACCCCTAAAACCAAGTTAAACCCTAAGAAAGATAGTGATAAAATGTCAAAACAACCCCCATGAAATTACAAATAATGCCACTCAAATAGTGCAATGCCCAAAAAACCAACAAAAAGGTGCCCAAACTGTGCCCAAATCAATATGGTGAGACTTCTCAATGGCCATTTTTGACTTTTTAGTTCAACTTTTATCTATTGTTATATATAACCAGCTGAATTACGCTCTTCTAATATAAGACATAGTTCTAATAGTATCTCTTAGACAAAAAAGAAGCGACCAATAGTTACAGGTTTGGAAAAATGACCTGAAGCTGGACCTACCTTGAGCTAAAGTCCCAACGATATCGAACCAATTGGCTTGGACTACTTTCTCTTCAATTTTCGAACCAATTGGCTTGGAACTCTTTCGCCAGTTGCATTTGGACTTATAGTGCTTCAAGTGGGCTGATCATTTCTTGGCATTATTTGCTAGGGCTTGTATTGTTAACATCTTGGACCTTGGGTCTTAGGCTTTTTGGATAAATTTTGCTTTTGGGCTTCCTTTGGGCTTGGTAAGGAGAAGAAGCTAAAGCATTTTTACAAGAGGTCCATTTCTCTTTTCATTTTGGTTTTTTGTTTCCAAATACAGAGAATTACTTTGGCGAAAAATGCAGAAAATTACAAAAAAATAATAAGGCAGTTTACATTTTACATTTTTATATTACATCAGCATTTTCAAAATTCAAAAATTGCTTCACTTTCATCTGCATTCCTAAATTACTGAAAAATACCAAAAACTTGTTCAATTTACATTCGTATGTCTTGAGGAAGTCTTGGAGCCTTCTCTTGATTCAAAGCAGCCAGCAAGCTATCCTAAAAACTAATAATTAAGTAAAAGCAACAGTACCTCCATAGAAGCAAAGCAGGTTCATGAAGTCCCAGTATAATTCAATCACAGCAGAGAATTAACCTTAAAACAAAGCATTCAAGCGTTAGCATTTTATTCACATATACTTTGTAATAAACAACTCAATAGAGAGCATGGCATCTTCATCTGCATTTTACACTAATCATACAAACAAGGCAGCAAGATACTCTTTCTCAAGAGAAGTCCAGCAATCAAGTTACTGAATATCCCAGGTCAAGACAGCAAGGTAAGCAGCTGTACATGGTCACCAATTCAGGCAAGGTTACAAGCACAAACAGAAGCCTGTCACAAATTAAGCAAAGGGCAACCAGCAAAGTCCTAAATTCAATCCCACATTGCAGCAGCATACATGATTAGAACTTTTCCATAGGCATTCAAGTCAGCAAGCAGCAACACATCAATAGGTAGAAAATTCAAGGCAGATTCAAGCAGTTTAATGTAATCTCAAGCATGCTTTGGTTAGTCCTGATCAGATGCAACATCACAGTTCATAAAATTGCAGCAAAGACAATACCCAAATAACTAGCAGCAAATTCCACTATAACAAGCATCAACAACAATCATCAATTCCAGTTTCTTTTACAAAGTCCAATAGTTCAAATACACCACACAAACTTGGCCAACAAAAGAGAACACCTTAAGGCAGATTTAAGTAAAATTAAGAGCATCCCACGACAATGAGACATTCTCGACCGTGCACAACAAGCAAAACAGAGCCTACCTACACCTGCACACACAGCATTCTTTATTACCACAAGCAGACAAAACAAAGAGGGAAGGGGAAGGAAACTTCACCCTTGCCAGCTCATCTCTGCACACGGCTTGGGCATCAAGTCTTACCTGTAGAGAAGAGAAAAGAAGGTAAAGGAGTTAAATAAAACCAGATGATTCAGCACCAAAAAAAGGAGGATATATACAACAGAGATGAACACACAGACTCTCTCATTTTTTTAGTCTCCCTAATTCCTTTTTGGACAGTTTTCAGATTCAAAAAAACCTAGCAGAGAAATGGAGATAAAACAGTTTTCCTTTTTTAAAGTAGCCATTTTTGTTCTTCTTGATCATCAACAAAAAATACAGATCTTTTCAGTGGCCTTTTTAGCTCAAAATTCATCAAAAAATAGAATAAAAAAAAGCCTTGATCTTTTCATGCATATATATATATTTTTCTTCTCATCAAAACAGAAAGATGGATCATTTCTCTTTCATATTCAAAGATTCAAAATTAAAAAAGGAGGAGGTTTTTAGGTTGAGGAGGAGGCAGTGAAATTTCAGGGTTTTCGGAATAACAAAAAGAAAAGGGAGTAGGTTTTAGGTTTGGAGAATTCCGTTTCTAGTTCTTATGGGCTGAAATTAGCTTGGGGCTTTGGAAGTATAGAGAAAGGGCATCAATTATAAGTGGGAATCAGGCCGCCGCCGGGATTTGGAGCTCTGGAGTTTGGTTTAGGGTGCATAGCAGAGATGATCATGAGGAAATCACAAAAAAATCATAAAAATAGTTACCTTTTCCGCCTGTTTGAGTCTTCCGATCCCTGTTCTCAACTTTCCAGAGGGTTTGAGGTCTTCTTAGATTCGAAATCGTCGGAAAGCTTTCGTTTTGAGTCCTCATCTCGCTGATTTTAATGTCAAAGTCATAGTAAGAAAGAAGCTTTAGGGGGGACGGTTTCGTTTCGCCGGATTCGAGTCTTTGGGGGTTCTCGGATAGCTTTGTTTCAGTTGGGTTTTCAATGGGTTCTCGGTGGGAATAGGAAAGATCTAGAGAAAGGGCGATTTCTTTTAGTGTTTTCGGGGTCGTCGAAGGTTCATCGGAGGGGAAGACGCTAGAGGCGGCGCTGCAACTCTCTAAAGGAAGGAGGAGAAGTATCGAGGAGATAGCATGCGGCGCTGTTAGGGTTTCTAAGCTAAGTGGAGAAGAAGAAAAATAGAAAAAAAAAGGAAAGGAAAATAGAAAAAGGGGATCTGGTTCAAAACGGCGTCACTTAACCAGATTTGACCCGGTTCCATTTTTAACCGGTCTGGTCTACTTCTGTTTGTTGGGTATCCTTTCTTATCTTGGGCCTCGTTTATTTTTAAAGTAGTTGGGCTTGCATGGGTTTTAGTTAGGTAATTTGGATTAGTTATTGGGTTTATTACTACATTTGGGCTTCTTTTATTTTTGATGCACTTGGGCTTAGTGGTTAGGCTAGATTTGATAAATATGTTTTGATCCAATTTAGTTAATCTTTTTGGGTTTATTCCCTAAGTAAAAAATAGTAATTTTAGTAATTTAAATTTAAATTTTAAATAATTTAATTTATAGTTTTAAAATTTAGAACTTAGGATTAGCCTCATATGCATCCATATTTAAATTTCATATTTTTGTTTTCTTATACGGATGTTTATATCATGTCATTTGGAATAATTAAAATAAATCTGATGATGGAATGATTAATTGGGACTTACACAACCCTTGTCGGGCTTAATTCATCCTTTTCTAGGCTTGGACTATACGAAAGGGGATCTTAGCCAGTATGAGTGGCGGGAGCCCTGATGGTATTCCTCGTATAATTATTCATTAAAAATTTGAATTTAATCGGAAAACATGCATCACGTGCATTCATGCATCTAAGGTTTTGATTTAGTTTTTTTTTCTAATTAATAGTTAAAGAATATCCAAAAAGAAATCAAAATTGAAATGGAATAAAACTGTTTTCTTCAAAATTAAAAAAGGAGTTTTTGTTTGAGAATTGTTCTCTTTTACTTTTCAAAGAAAAATCAAAAATGAAGAATTAAGTATTTCAAAATTAATAAAAAGGTTTTCAAAAAATCCAAAAAAATTCAAAATTCAAGAAAATAAAAAAGAATTTCACTCAAGACTTCAAAGTATTTAATTTAGCACTTTTTCAAATCGGGAAAGTTTCCATCAGTTTTCAAAAATACTCCATCTAGCTCTTTTTTTTTTTAAATTGGGAAAATTCCCATCAATTTTCAAAGTATTCAATTTAGCCAGTCTTCAAATTGCGAATGTTCCCATCCAGTTTTCAAAATTGTCAAAATTGGGGAAAGTTCCCACCAAGTTTTTAAGTTTTCAAATTGGGAAAGTTCCCATCCAGTTTCAAATTTTCAAATTGGGAAAGTTCCCATCAGGTTTTAGTTTTCAATTTAGGGAATGTTCTCGTCAGTTCGATTTCAGTCTTTAAAGTGGGAAAGTTCCCATCCAAAACATTTTTCAAATTGAGTCGTTTTAATGGTAAGTTTTAAAGAAAATCCTCTCATGAGGAGCCAAAAAAGAGAACAAACAATAAACGGGTTCGATTCCCGACATTCCTGCTTCAAAATTCCAAAATCCATTTTTGCTTGTTTATTTGCTTAACGTCAATGATTAAAATTTCTTAATGGCATGAAAATAGTTAAAAATAGAAAACAACCATAATAGAAACCCTTAGTCAGGTCTAGACTAGTCAGTGTCGTCATTTCGACAGGCGTCGTGGGGGTGCTAATCCTTGCCCACGCGTACCCGACTCCCGAACTATAGACTCTGGTTAGAAGACCGTTTATTAGGTTTAGTGTTGCCTTTGTCAAGCTTAGGTTAATATTAGACTTAATAATCTGATAGGTGGCTAATCACACCTAAGTTAAAAAAGATTAGTGGCGACTCCAAACCTAGGAAACAGTAGTTTCCCCTTTCCCTACTTCTAAGTCGTTAAACGACAGGGTTCGGATCCCCGGACTCGCACGTTGCGACAGCTTGGCGACTCCGCTGGGGATTGGTTAGAGAGTCGAACTGAATGCTAGTCTAGGGTTAACTAAAGTTTGCATATTTGGTTGTTTGTTTATCTATTCTCGTTTATTCATGCCTGTGTTTTTTTATATATACTTATGTGTTTTCATATTTCTCTTCATCTATATTTTGCTTAACTTTTCTGTTTTGTTTATCTTGGGGGTAGTTTAGTAATAATGGGTTGGGTTTGTGGTTAAGGTTTGTATGTTCCTTCACACACTCACTATTAAATTTGCATCTGCATTGCATGAGCTTACACCGGAGCTCTTACCTATTTAGGAGGAGGCAAAGTAGCTAGCCCTCGTGTGGCGATAGTCACCGTACGGGTTTTTAGTGAAACACCTCCACTCGGATTGAACCCTTTCCAGTGAGCCTATAATGGGTGAGGATTGGGGGCCTTACTAGCCTAGAGTGGGCGTCAGTAAGGATAGTTTGGGAACCTTTAGATCCCGTGTGAAGCCTCACCCAACATGTAGATACCTTGAGAGATATCCAGCCTAGGTAGAGCCAATCCCGTAAGGATGAACCAAGGTACACAAAAGAAACATTTCTTACCTTCTTTATCTCGTTTTTTACAAAATTGGACCGTAGAGTGAGCAATCGCATTACTCACAATAGGCGAACAGTCCTACCCAAAAGGACTCGCAGTCCGATTATTTTCAAGGAAAACGTTTTGATAAATAAAAGAAGGGGCACGATTTCTCTTTAATTTTCAGTTATTTGTTCATATTTATGTCAAGTTACTAATAACTCTTTGATTTTTTGTTGTTTTCTCTTTGCAGAAGCATCTGTATGACTCTTCTGTTTTGCAGGTTGCATTATACATCTATAAAGCATTGTATATCTTCATAAGCATGTTCATACATTTGTTCATCAACACAATTTGCCATGTCATGCACCTTTTTCATGCATTCGAGACTCGCATCTTGCATTTTCATGCACATTCCTGAATAGTCAAGTTGTCATGGCATTCATTCGTATATCCATTATACATCAACGTGTATATGTTCATGCATACATTAGGCATCAGCTAGTCACTTGTATACATGATGCGTCCATCATGCATCATCATCAATACTGATAAATAGATACACTCCATACATATAGATAGTTCATGTAGATCTCTTGTAAATATCACTTGTTTTCTACTTGCTTTTTGGAAGTCTAACATTGTCATGGAAGCATGGGAAGTTCGAAGCCGAGTAAAAGATTAACAAATAAGTGTGAGAAAATGGGTGAGTTAAGGAAGCAAATTGTCATGCTAACGGAGAAGGATGAAGATGCAAAGCAGGGACAAGGAGCTTTGTGGAGAGTCAGCTCGAACCAGTGAAGTCGCTCTCGCTCAAATAGTAGCCATTCAGTAGAAAACCCTGGGATCGCATGGAGAAAAATTGACAATCCAAATCGATGACAATGGAGAACGGAGACCTGCCACGAGAAGGGAATTTCTGAGACTGATGAACTCTTTTCTCGCGTGCATAGCATCTGCATAGCTTTTTGTCATTGTTAAAATTGTTGCACTTTTGACTGTGAATGTTTGTTGAAAAGGGTGATCACCACTAAGAAACAGTTCCCAAAGCGCTCTATAATTTTCACTTGGGCAATGAACAAAGAAATATCCGATTGATAAAAGGTTTGAATGAGATAAACAAGATTCTTTTAAATAAGCAATCGTGTTTTGAACAAAAAAAAAGATAAACAAGATTCTTTTGAATAATCAGTTGTGTTTTGAAAAAAAAAAGATAAACAAGATTCTTTTAAATAAGCAATCGTGTTTTGAACAAAAAAAGATAATAATCCCAAATTTCATTGATCCTAATAAAGCCCATTCTTTTTCTTGAAAACCAATTTGACTTTGAAACATATTGAGATCTTTCCATTCCTTGGGGCAAATTACTTTAGAAATCAGATAAGCCCACCAAAATCGTACCTTCCGAATCACTTGTCAAAACACCTTTACCCTTCTTGTGATTAGCAGCGGGGGCAATATTCTGTATACTCATCAAATAAAGAGGTCATTCATTAGAATGGAGGCAAAAGACATCCATCATCAAATTCCCATTAAAGAAAAAAAAAACTGGGCCTAAAAAAGAAAGAGGTCGCAAAAAGAGAAGAAATTGAATTGTAACATTATGTGCTTGCACAGGTTTTCAAATTGTCAAAACAAGAGGTTTTTCAAAAATATGTTTTCAAGAAAAGGTTTTCAAAAATGAGTTTTCAAAAAGGTTAGGGTTTTTTTTAGAGTCACCTTTCATCAAAATATCCAGGTCTGAAATGATAAATGGCCTTCTTTCTTATTGCCTTCACTTCTAGAAATATCCATAGTTGTCCCCTTCGAACCTTATGAATTTTCTTTCGAATCAACCTGACCAAGGATCACCCTCCACACTGGATGTAAAGAAAAAGAGTTTGTTATAAATCGGAAAATACGCTCAAGCGTTCAATAAGAAAAGGGAGTAAAATAAAGAGATGAAGGAAATAAAGTGAAAAGCAAGAATAAAGAGAAGAGAAAAGGGTCTTGAATTCAAAGAAAAAAATGTCCGGAAGAAAAGAAGCGGAGTTCAATAAAGAAAGGAACGTTGGAGTTGAGCAAATTGTTCAAATGGAAAACAAACATCAAAGTTATGAAAAGTAGTTCCTCCATGGCATAGCTCAGTTATCCAGACCTAGTAAGATCAACGAGACAAGCATTCCACCTAAGGTCAATCACGCTGTTCATCAAAGCTCCTGAAAAATGAAATCACTGAAACAGAATGAAGATGATCAAAAATAAGAACATCAAGAGAATTTTAGAAAAGATGACAGTGATATATCGAGATCGGCATGACCAAACAGCCTTTTTGCCCTTCATGCTAATCGAACTAGATGGGGCAACCCTTTATTCATTGGCCTATAGGATAGAAGTAGTAGTGGCGATGGAAGTAGAGACTCCCTCTCTAAAGGTCTACCAAGATTTGTAACTGGAAAAAGATAAGTGAATACAAAATGGGTTTGACAAACTGAATTTCACTAATGAAAAGAGAATTGCAGTAATGTGCCACAATCAAATATACCAAAAAACAATGAAACAAGCATTCAATAAAAAAGTACGCCCGAGGGAGTTTAAAGAAGGAGATGTGGTATTGAAGAAGATTATGCTGGAATAGCGTAACCCAAGGAGCAAATTGGCACCGAATTGGGGAGGCCCATTCGTGGTAAATAAGGCATTTTCTGGTATAGCATTAATTCTACAAGAGATGGATGGCGAAGAGTTTCAAAGACCTATCAATTCTGATGAAGTAAAAAAAGTTAAAAAAAAAACTCAGCCTAAAAAAGAAAGAGGCTGGAAAAAAAAGGATATTTATATAAGGAGGGGTCCGGTTTGAAAACCCGCAAAGGGCGGCTTGGATCCGTTGGGGGTCATTTGAGTTGAAAACCCGAAAAGGGCAGCTCGAGTGAAGGTCAGAAAAGGAGAAAAACCAGAATAAAGAAGAAGATGAATGAACAAGTTCAGGTTGAAAGCTTGCAAGGAACTATGTTCGAATGGAAAGGGCATTAAAGCATAAAGAACTCTTCATGTAGACAAGAAAGTGATCCTTGGATCAAGCACCCTCAAACATATTTTGAGCCTTTAATCCTTTCTTTGGTACCCCTAACCCAATCCCACATTACGTGCCTAATAAAGTCCATCTTTGATCAGATTAGGATATTGAAGGTGAAATGATTGTCCAAAAAGAAGAAATTGATTTTTCAAAAGAAAAAATGTTTTTTTTTCTCAAAAAGGTTTTTAGAAAAAATTGTTTTCAAAAGTTTCTCAAATGCAAATACATGGCAAAAAGAAAAAGAACAAAAGAAAAAAGAAAAAGATAAAGCTCTAGGGTGAAAACCCGAAAAAGGGGCAGTCTAGAGCAAAAATGGGAATTCTCGAAGCCTCACAAAGTCTATCAAAATGGTTGGGGAAATGAGACCTCCTCTACATCAAGGAGCATTGATAAGGGTTGACAAAGTCATCAAATACTCCAGCCTTGTCATAAGAAGCCGAAACAGTAAAAAAAACCTTTATTCAATTGCCTTTCCAGTCCTTTGGAACAATAATTCTTTCAAAAAACCAGTGTTGTTACAAGTCATTTTCAGACAAATAACAAATCGAGAATGTTTTGAAAATGTGCTTTGCAAAAGATTTGCGTTCCATTTGTGAGTCAAGAAGAAGGTTAAGTCAAGGATATCAGATAGGAAAGTTTTCGAAGTGGTAGTCACCAAATCTTTTGAGAAAGTCTTTTTTTAGTGGGGCAACATATGGGGCATTTTTAGCAAAATCATAAAATGTTTTCAGGGGCAAAAGGACAATGTCTTGTGGAATCATTTTAAATCATGTCATGTTTCAAGAAGAATTCAGCTACATGATCCATATACACGAGAATTTTGACTTCGGGATTAAACTATGTTGCAGGAAGTCGACAAGGAAAATGGTACCAAGATTGGGGCAAAGGAGTAAGCTAAAATATTGTCAAGGAGACATTTTGTTAAACAAGGAAAGTTAATATCATGTTACTCTCATTAACTGATTCAATGTTCTCTCATTAGGCATTCATGCACATAGGCACACATTAGAGCATTTCATCCTTATTCATGGCAGGAATTTGGGAGATAAGGAGTCAAGTTCATCGTGAGTATGGGAAGAGGAATTCAGAGTAATCGAAGAGTTTCAGCATTCAGGGTTCATCTTCATGACAAGTCTTCTCAGGAAGTTTTTAAAGGTCTAAGTTGACCATTAGATGACCTATGACAGGTCTTTTAGTTAATCTTCAAAGTTGCTCTCATAATAACTTGGGGCAAGTCTTTCGGTTATTTCTCAGAAATCTAAGTTGATGTCCAGACGACCCAGGGCAGGTCCTTCAGTTGACGTTCAAAAATGTCTTTCTTCAGTTTACTTCGGTCGATCCAGAGCGATCTTGCTTTGACGATCCAGTGTGGTCTTTCTTCAATATTTCAATTCTTCAAATTCAATCCTTCAATGGTTCAATTTAAATATTTCAATTTTTCAAATTCAATCCTTCAATGCTTCAATTTCAATATTTCAATTCTTCAATTTTCAATCATTCAATGCATCAATTTACTTCAACGATCCAGTGTGGTCTTTCTTCATTTTCAATTCTTCAATGCATCAATATACTTCAACGATCCAGTGTGGTCTTTCTTCATTTTCAATTCTTCAATGCATCAATTTACTTCAATGATCCAGTGTGGTCTTTCTTCAATATTTCAATTCTTCAAATTCAATCCTTCAATTTCAATTTTTCAATTTCTTCAAATTCAATCCTTCAATGTTTCAATTTCAATATTTCAATTCTTCAAATTCAATCCTTCAATTTCAATTTTTCAATTTCTTCAAATTCAATCCTTCAATGTTTCAATTTCAATATTTCAATTCTTCAAATTCAATCCTTCAATGGTTCAATTTCAATATTTCAATCCTTCAATTTTCAATCATTCAAGGCATCAATTTACTTCAACGATCCAGTGTGGTCTTTCTTCATTTTTAATTCTTCAATGCATCAATTTACTTCAATGATCTAGGGTGGACTTTCTTCAATTTCAATTCTTCAATAGTTATCAAAGTTGACTGCAACCAGGTCATCTTTTCGGCATTTATCAAAGTTGGTTGGAAACAGGCCATCTTTTCAATAGTTATCAAAGTTGGTTGGAAACAGGCCATCTTTTCAGCAGTTATCAAAGTTGACTGGAAACAGGTCATCTTTTCAGCAGTTATCAAAGTTGGTTGGAAACAGGTCATTTTTTCAATAGTTATCAAAGTTGGTTGGAAACAGCCCATCGCTTCAATAGTTATCAAAGTTGACTGGAAACAGATCATCTTTTCAGCAGTTATCAAAGTTGGTTGGAAACAAGCCATCTTTTCAGCAGTTATCAAAGCTGGTTGGTAACAGGCCATCTTTTCAATAGTTATCAAAGTTGGTTGGAAACAGGCCATCTCTTCAATAGTTATCAAAGTTGACTGGAAACAAGTCATCTTTTCAGCAGTTATCAAAGTTGGTTGGAAACAGGCCATCTTTTCAGCAGTTATCAAAGCTGACTGGAAACAGGTCATCTTTTCAGCAGTTATCAAAGTTGGTTGGAAACAGGCCATCTTTTCAATAGTTATCAAAGTTGACTGGAAAGAGGTCATCTTTTCAGCAGTTATCAAAGTTGGTTGGAAACAGGCCATCTTTTCAATAGTTATCAAAGTTGACTGGAAACAGGTCATCTTTTCAGCATTTATCAAAGTTGGTTGGAAACAGGCCATCTTTTCAATAGTTATCAAAGTTGGTTGGAAACAGGCCATCTTTTCAGCAGTTATCAAAGTTGACTGGAAACAGGTCATCTTTTCAATAGTTTTCAAAATTGGTTAGAAACAGACCATCTTTTCAATAGTTTTCAAAGTTGGTTGGAAACAGGCCATCTTTTCAGCATTTAATAAAGTTGACTGGAAACAGGTAATCTTTTCAGTAGTTTCCAAGGTTGACTGGAAACAGGTCATCCTTACTCAGTTTTTAATTCGACCTCAGACAGGTCTTTATCTTTCAAGTTCCAGACCTCAGACAGGTCTTTCTCAGCTTTAATTTCGACCTCAGACAGGTCTTTATCTTTCAAGTTCCCGACCTCAGACAGGTCTTTCTCAGTTTTAATTTTCGACCTTTGACAGGTTTTTATCTTTCAGTTCCAGACCTCAGACAGGTGTTCCTCAGTTTTAAATTCGACCTCAGACAGGACTTTATCTTTCAAGTTCTAGACCTCAAACAGGTCTTTCTTAGTTTTTAAAATCGACCACAGACTGGTCTTCTTCAGTTCAGACCTCAGACAGGTCTTTCTTAGTTTTTAGAGTTGACCACGGATTGGTCTCTTTCTTTGTCTTTCAAGAGTAAGCGGGTGTGTACATCTTTGCACACTTCCCAACTCTCAGAAAGTATACAAACTACCATTTTTTATGCTTCCTGATATTTAGAAAGCTCGCAAAGAGGGGCAGCTGTAGACACCCCTTTTTGGCCCGTATCCTTTAATTTAGATCATGGGCATTTTGGTCATTGCTATTTCATTTCAGCATTTTAGTAGGATAATTAGTGAGTCTTTTCTAATTAGTTTTTAGTTTTCATTTTAGTATCCAAGCTTGAAAAAAACGAAAAAAATATATTTTCTCTTTAATTTACAAGGTTGCATTTTTACATTTTAGTGTCCATTTATAAGGCTACTTTCTCTTCCATTTCGAACCAATTGGCTTGGACTACTTTCTCTTCCATTTTCGAACCAATTGGCTTGGAACTCTTTCGCCTGTTGCATTTGGGCTTATAGTGCTTCAAGTGGGCTGATCATTTCTTGGCATTATTTGCTCGGGCTTGTATTGTTAACATCTTGGGCTTATAGTGTTTCAAGTGGGCTAATCATTTTTTCTTGGCATTATTTGCTTGGGTTTGTATTGTTAACATCTTGGGCTTATAGTGCTTCAAGTGGGCTAATCATTTCTTGGCATTATTTGCTTGGGCTTGTATTGTTAACATCTTGGACCATGGGTCTTAGGCTTTTTGGATAAATTTGGCTTTTGGGCTTCCTTTGGGCTTGGTAAGGAGAAGAAGCTAAAGCATTTTTACAAGAGGTCCATTTCTCTTTTCAGTTTGGTTTTTTTTCAAAATACAGAGAATTACTTTGGCGAAAAATGCAGAAAATTACAAAAAAATAATAAGGCAGTTTACATTTTACATTTTTATATTACATTAGCATTTTCAAAATTCAAAAATTGCTTCACTTTCATCAGCATTCCTAAATTACTGAAAAATACCAAAAACTTGTTCAATTTACATTCGTATGTCTGAAGGAAGTCTTGGAGCCTTCTCTTGATTCAAAGCAGCTAGCAAGCTATCCTAACAACTAACAATCAAGTAAAAGCAGCAGTACCTCCATAGAAGCAAAGCAGGTTCATGAAGTCCCAGTACAATTCAATCACAGCAGAGAATTAACCTTAAAACAAAGCATTCAAGCGTTAGCATTTTATTAACATATACTTTGTAATAAACAACTCAATAGAGAGCATGGCATCTTCATCTGCATTTTACACTAATCATACAAACAAGGCAGTAAGATACTCTTTCTCAAGAGAAGTCCAGCAATCAAGTTACTGACTATCCCAGGTCAAGACAGCAAGGTAAGCAGCTGCACATGGTCACCAATTCAAGCAAGGTTACAAGCACAAACAGAAGACTGTCACAAATTAAGCAAAGGGCAACCAGCAAAGTCCTAAATTCAATCCCACACATTGCAGCAGC
>AWUE01020906.1:0-99874 GCA_001974825.2 Corchorus olitorius | reverse complement strand
TATCCTTTTTGTTTCCTCTAAGGCAAGCATTTCTGTAACTGTTATACAAGAAAATACTAGTTTGCTTAAGAAAAAGTATTTCAATTTCTGATTGAGTGGTAATGTGTAGGACTGCACAAGCTAACATCTTGGTGTTTGATATTGTGACAGGGACACCTTTAAGTGAGACACCCTACAAGCATTCCACCTCTGGTGAGGGAGATTACATCAGAGTGCAGAATAATAAACGGGTCAGAAGACATTTAGCATTTCAAGAGAAAAGGTGCCTAATTAAACAGATGGCTCCATCCACTCCAAATTGTGCTAAACCTGCTTCAGTCAGCATAATTGATATTCCTGATAGTGATGATGAATTTGATTTGGCCCCTTCCATGGTTAAGCAGTACACCACACAAACTTGGCCAACAAAAGAGAACACCATAAGGCAGATTTAAGGAAAATTGAGAGCATCCCACGACAATGAGACATTCTCGACCGTGCACAACAAGCAAAAAAGAGCCTACCTACACCTGCACACACTACATTCTTCATTACCACAAGCAGACAAAACAAAGAGGAAAGGGGAAGGAAACTTCACCCTTGCCAGCTCATCTCTGCACACGGCTTGGGCATCAAGTCTTACCTGCAGAGAAGAGAAAAGAAGGTAAAGGAGTTAAATAAAAGCAGATGATTCAGCACCAAAAAAAGGAGGATATATACAACAGAGATGAACACACAGACTCTCTCATTTTTTTAGTCTCCCTAATTCCTTTTTGGACAGTTTTCAGATTCAAAAAAATCTAGCAGAGAAAATGGAGATAAAACAGTTTTCCTTTTTTTAAGTAGCCATTTTTATTCTTCTTTGATCATCAACAAAAAATACAGATCTTTTCAGTGGCCTTTTTAGCTCAAAATTCATCAAAAAATAGAATAAAAAAAAGCCTTGATTTTTTCATGCATATATATATATATATATATATATATTTCTTCTCATCAAAACAGAAAGATGGATCATTTCTCTTTCATATTCAAAGATTCAAAATTAAAAAAGGAGGAGGTTTTTAGGTTAAGGAGGAGGCAGTGAAATTTCAAGGTTTTCGGAATAGCAAAAAGAAAAGGGAGTAGGTTTTAGGTTTGGAGGATTCTGTTTCTAGCTCTTATGGGCTGAAATTAGCTTGGGGCTTTGGAAGTACAGAGAAAGGGCATCAATTATAAGTGGGAATCAGGTCGCCGCCGGGATTTGGAGCTTTGGGGTTCGGTTTAGGGTGCATACCAGAGATGATCAGGAGGAAATCACAAAAAAAATCATAAAAATAGTTACCTTTTCCTCCTGTTTGAGTCTCCCGATCCCTGTTCTCAACTTTCCAGAGGGTTTGAGGTCTTCTTAGATTTGAAATCGTCGGAAAGCTTTCGTTTTGAGTCCTCATCTCGCTGATTTTCATGTCAAAGTCGAAGTAAGAAAGAAGCTTTAGGGGGGACGGTTTCGTTTCGCCGGATTCGAGTTTTTGGGGGGTTCTCGGATAGCTTCGTTTCAGTTGGGTTTTCAATGGGTCCTCGGTGGGAATAGGTCGGATCTAGAGAAAGGGCGATTTCTTTTAGTGTTTTCGGGGTCGTCGAAGGTTCATCGGAGGGGAAGACGCTAGAGGCGGCGCTGCAACTCTCTAAAGGATGGAGGAGAAGTATCAAGGAGATAGCAGGCGGCGCTGTTAGGGTTTCTAAGCTAAGTGGAGAAGAAGAAAAATAGAAAAAAAAAAGGAAAGGAAAATAGAAAAAGGGGATCTGGTTCAAAACAGCGCCACTTAACCAGATTTGACCCGGTTCCATTTTTAACCGGTCCGGTCTACTTCTGTTTGTTGGGTAACCTTTCTTATCTTGGGCCTCGTTTATTTTTAAAATAGTTGGGCTTGCATGGGTTTTAGTTAGGTAATTTGGATTAGTTATTGGGTTTATTACTACATTTGGGATTCTTTTATTTTTGATGCACTTGGGCTTAGTGGTTAGGCTAGATTTGATAAATATGTTTTGATCCAATTTAGTTAATCTTTTTGGGTTTATTCCCCAAGTAAAAAATAGTAGTAATTAGTTTAATTTTAAGTAATTTAAATTTCAATTTTAAATAATTTAATTTATAGTTTTAAAATTTAGAACTTAGGATTAGCCTCATATGCATCCATATTTAAATTCCATAAATTTGTTTTCTTATACGGCTGTTTATATCATGTCATTTGGAATAATTAAAATAAATTCGATGATGGAATGATTAATTGGGACTTAGACAACCCTTGTCGGTCTTAATTCATCCTTTCTAGGCTTGGACTATACGAAAGGGGATCTTAGACAGTATGAGTGGCGGGTGCCCTGACGGTATTCCTCGTATAATTATTCGATAAAAATTTGCATTTAATCGGAAAACATGCATCACGTGCATTCATGCATCTAAGGTTTTGATTTAGTTTTTTTTTTCTAATTAATAGTTAAAGAAAATCCAAAAAGAAATCAAAATTGAAATGGAATAAAACCGTTTTCTTCAAAATTCAAAAAGGAGTTTTTGTTTGAGAATTGTTCTCTTTTAGTTTTCAAAGAAAAATAAAAAATGAAGAATTAAGTATTTCAAAATTAATAAAAAGGTTTTCAAAAAATCCAAAAAAATTCAAAATTCAAGAAAATCAAAAAGAATTTCACTCAAGACTTCAAAGTATTTAATTTAGCACTTTTTTAAGTCGGAAAAGTTCCCATCAGTTTTCAAAAATACTCCATCTAGCTCTTTTTTTTTAAATTGGGAAAATTCCCATCAATTTTCAAAGTATTCAATTTAGCAAGTCTTCAAATTGGGAAAGTTCCCATCCAGTTTTCAAAATTGTCAAAATTGGGGAAAGTTCCCACCAAATTTTGAAGTTTTCAAATTGGGAAAGTTCCCATTCTGTTTCAAATTTTCAAATTGGGAAAGTTCCCATCAGGTTTTAGTTTTCAATTTAGGGAAAGTTCCCGTCAGTTCGGTTCCAGTCTTTAAAGTGGGAAAGTTCCCATCCAAAGCATTTTTCAAATCGAGTCGTTTTAATGGTAAGTTTTAAAGAAAATCCTCTCATGAGGAGCCAAAAAAGAGAACAAACAATAAACGGGTTCGATTCCCGACATTCCTGCTTCAAAAATCCAAAATCCATTTTTGCTTTTTTATTTGCTTAACGTCAATGATTAAAATTTCTTAATGGCATGAAAATAGTTAAAAATAGAAAACAACCATAATAGAAACCCTTAGTCAGTTCTAGACTAGTCAGTGCCGTCATTTCGACGGGCGTCGTGGGGGTGCTAATCCTTCCCCACGCGTACCCGACTCTTGAACTATATACTCTGGTTAGAAGACCGTTTATTAGGTTTCGTGTTGCCTTTGTCAAGCTTAGGTTAATATTAGACTTAATAATCTGATAGGTGGCTAATCACACCTAGGTTAAAAAAGATTAGTGGTGACTCCAAACCTAGGAAACAGTAGTTTCCCCTTTCCCTACTTCTAAGTCGTTAAACGACAGGATTCGGATCCCCAGACTCGCACGTTGCGACAGTTTGACCATCCACCTACTTGCCATTTCATTTAAGAACTTCACCAAAAGTGCTAGTAATATAGCCCTGATGATTAAAATATAAACACAATTCTGATATCTTTATATATAATAATGGGAGGTAAATAAACTCTTAGCTGTCATTTTAACATCTTCGCCTGTTTTAAGTTCTAATAGTTTGCTCCATTGAGCAAAAACAACAGCAAGATGCTTAATTATTGTAACAACAGTACTTTGGTCCAGACCCATAAATTTGCAACACTAAATTTTTGCCTAGTAAACATGACATAAAAAACATTACATTGAATCAACATCCTTAAACATCAATTTTGAGAGAAATATATGTAAAGTTGAATGAAATCCTTGAAATCCTTATGTATAACACCTGAAACCCTTTTTAACATGCATCATCATAAACATAATTCAATAGCAACAAAGGTGTATTCAACAATCTTCAATCCATCATAAAGAATACTTATGTTACAATTAATTAAGAATACTTACAAAACACCAAGAAAGCGTCATCTTATATAGCCTTGTTGATTGGTGAAA
This sequence comes from Corchorus olitorius, assembly GCA_001974825.2. Taxonomy (NCBI): domain Eukaryota; kingdom Viridiplantae; phylum Streptophyta; class Magnoliopsida; order Malvales; family Malvaceae; genus Corchorus; species Corchorus olitorius. Next base: position 95,789 of record AWUE01020906.1, on the reverse strand, counting down.
ACATATATTGAAACAAATTAACAGATTCTTTATCTCTGTAAAAGGTAAATATAATAAATTATTGTGAAGTTTTGCCCTTTCCCAATTTCCAGAATTAAATGAATGATAATTTTTCAAAAAATGACAATTTCAATTTAATTGAAAGAACATAAGAGAAGCCCAGTCAATCCCTAATTCCACAAAGCAATGTATAAATAAATGATTAATCAACTATCAAAAACATAAAAATGAATGAAAATCATCATTTTTCGGTATTTACATTGAGTTAAACCGAGAGATTAACCGATCAATTCCTACGGTAGCGTCTGCAACAGGAATCTTGAACTTCTTTTGTTTCACTTTTTTTGCCCCCAGCCTGCCCTCATGACGACAATCATCATCGTGATCTATTTCCGAGTAAAGGACTGATGTCCTGTTTTCATTTTGAGGGGGAAAAGTGGACACTCCGTCGACTCCATTTTTACTTTCATTCTCTTCCTCTTCCTTCTTCTCTTTCTCTCAGCTTCCTTTGATCCTTTCTGCTTTCTTCTCTCCTCTCTGTCCCGTTCTCTTTCTTCTGCTTCTCTCCTTCATTCTTATCTTTTTTCTCTTTCCAAAAACCAAAACACTTAAAAAACCAACGGATAATAGAGTGAGTTGGGTCAAAGTTGGGTTCGGGTCTGACTAACGGGTAAATTGTGAGAGGAACCGGATACCCATCACTATTTTAGATGGGTTGAAATTACCACAAAGCCAACTCCAATAGTACCCAATTCAATAAGCTTGAATCTTTAGCTTGGTTTTGTTGTAATTTCACTTCTCCTTGTTATTGTTTTTTATAATATAGTATAATAAAAAATAAAAAATAAATAAATCTAATAAATATAATAATAATAATAATAATAATAATATATAGTAGTAGTAAGATAAGATAAAATATACAATGATAATTATCTATACTAATTATAATGTGAGAACCTGAGTTTGTCTCACGAATTAACCCGGAGACAAACTCAGTTTTTAATAAATTCAAAACAAAATAAAAACTACTTTTTTTTTAGAATCTCATCTTAAATTAAACTACCCATTAGAGGATAAATATAATATTTAAATTTTATTTATATCATTTTAAAAAAACCACCCATTTAAAAAAAACTGCCACAAACTACCTTATTTTATTTTCATATATACTCATGTAGTGAGTGCCCTGTGTCTTGTATAATACAGTGTCAATTTTAATTTTGTATATAATATTTAAAATTTATTGCCTAAAATACAACCCTTAACACCATTAACAACAATGCGTAGCCAGGATTTATCTCAAGTGGGGTCAATAAATTTTTTTTTTAGATAAGAATAATTTTCATTTCTTGAACAGACTGGGATTACAAACGCACAGGAAGACCCGTACACCGCTACATGATTAGCTACATTACCGAAATGCTAATCTATGAGCCAACAAACCCCTTTCCCAACAAACAAACCAAATGAAATCTCATTACAATTCAAATAAATCTCTATGCTCAAATATCTAAATGAGAATTCAACCCAAACTAGAAACTATACAATAAATAAACAATAAAATTACAAACAAACTCACATTCCGTGAGAGTTGAACCTAAGACCTCACGGTCTAGGTAGGCTGGAACTAAGAGTTCAGTACTCTACCACCAGGCCAAATGCCTGATGGCAGGGGTCAATAAATTAACATAATATTAACATTTGACATATAAATATGTACTAATTGAAAACTACCCCAATGTAAATTTTAAACAATAATTAAAAGAGAAAAATGTAAATGAAAACTACCCCAATGTTCTTAAGTACATTGTGATTTGTTGATTTTCTTTCTGAAGTAATTCTCCATCAACTAAATAAAATAAAACAAAAGAAGAAATAAATTTTAATAAAGTATTTATATTTTATAATTTATACTATTTTTTCAAGGTCTAATTATTTAGTAACTAAATTCTTAAATTACCGTAAGTCATAACAACAATATCAAGGGCATTTTTTTACAATGTTTAATCTCAACTTATTAATCAAATTAACATTCTCACCAATATTCTAATATACCCAAATATATATTTATTAATATGAGTTTAAAGAAATAAATAGATACAATGAAAATAATCTAATACAAGCAGGGCGGTCTGTGCGTGCGCTGCAGTCATCTTCTTATTAGGGCTATATTTTTTGTAGTTGTTTAAGTCGGTTAGTAAGAAGATATTGCATTGGCTATAAGTTAATCAGTTAGGAGAAACTCATACATCGAAACAAATAATTCGCATATATAAAGCAAAACACATGACCTCTCTTTCATTCGAAAAGTGCATTATCTAAATTCTACTCTATCTCTAGGTAATTCATCAAAATAAAGATGATATTCTACTCCTCCATCTCTAGATAATTCATACAAAATAAAGCTAATATTAATTGTTGCTTGACATGTATGTTGATCATCTAAAAAAGCATAGTACGCTGCGATCATTTTTTAATCTTGATTGCAATTGTTGAATTAATGAACTCTGGTGTAGGTGAAAGAATTTGGTTTTTGCATAAGGAATGCCTAATTTTTTGTAGTCAAGGAGCATGTACAGTTGCCGTAGGAAATTTGAATTAGTTAAGAGCATTTGCAGGAACATATGTAATTTACACAATGCATCACAAAATCATTGTACTTAGCATTGGCTAACTATAATATAAATCCAAATAAATCCAGATTTACCTCAAAATATTGCGGTGAGAAGTGAAAGTTCTCCACTTTAGGTTATGTCATCCTAAGGCGCTGCTAAATTACATGGAAGGATCTTATCAACGTCCATTTGGAAATTTTAGGAAACAAAACGGAGTCCATGTGAAACCAATTCAGGGAAATGTTAGTAAAGAAGAAACCCACCCAAATAGAAATGAAGACGAAAGGAAAACAAAATTGGAATGTCAATAGTTTATTTATGAATCAACCATTATTGCAGATACATTTATAGCACCAGTCCTTTGGAATTCTGACGGTGGAGTTGAACCGGTAAATCCTAATATCCGCACACAATTAATATGTAATTAAAACACATTTAATCATAAATATAAAAATAGTAAATTATAAAAAAGGGCAGCAGGAAAAGTAAGGGAGAAAATTTATCGAGGGCCTTTTTAGTCATCCGAAAAGTGACAAAAAACCAAAAAAAGCCAAAAGGAGCCATCACATTAATCCTCAATTTGGCCTTTAAATAATTTCCATAGCCACTAAAAATAATATATAGTATATATATTCTAAATTATCATTCAAATAATGATAAATTATTAACATGATATTAATAAATTTCTATTTAAAGTTAAGATTTTGGAAAGATTAATACATACCTCAAACCAAAAGATTGAATGCTTCTCTTAGTATTGGCCTTTGATTAAATATACTCAAGTAACAAACAAAATAAAAAGTGTTTACCAAGTGAGTATAAATTGGGTGAGAAAGAGGAGAAGACACTTTAAAGTTTAAACAACTAAAAGGCAACTTATTTTTTTTTTCTTTTCCTTTTTTTTTTGTGTTCTTCTCCACTATACTTTGTTCTATTTCTCTGTTCTCCCCCAAATGGGAAAAAAAAACAGAGTATTTGATCAAGAAGAAGTTAAAACTTTGGGGGAGAAAAAAAGGAAGAGTAGAGTACGAATTGGTCCGGTTTCTTTGTTTAATTAGTTTATCAATCCACTTGCACAACACTCTTTCACATATGTTGACAAAAAAAATAGTTTTTTTGGGTCAATGTCATAAAATAAATAAAAAGTACTTGTTAAATATTTTTCTATTATTCTTGACCCTATAGAATTTTATATTATACATATTGACCCCCAAATATAATTTTTCGTGGGTCAAAATCTTATTTTACCTAAGTTTTTACCTATATTCTAAAGGGGTTTTGATTTTAAATGGGGTCATTTGACCTCACTTGATATAGAGTAGCTTGACAGTGTATTGTATAACTTTCTTTATATAAATAAATATATAGTTGATGTTATACCCCAATACACTTTATCAAGATCATCATACAATTGAAGAGAAATTAGGGAACAAGAGAGAGAAAATGGAGAAGAAGGCTTATAGAGCCCATGTATTGGCAGTTCCTTATCCAAGCCAAGGTCACATAAACCCAATGCTCCAATTCTCCAAGCGCTTGGCCTCGAAAGGACTCAAGGCCACCTTCGCCACCACCCTCTTCATCTCCCACACCATGAAGCCTGAATCATTAGGCTCCGTTCAAATCGAGACCATCTCCGACGGCTGTGACGAAGGCGGCTTCTACGAAGCTCGGAGCATCGAGGACTACCTCACACGGCTAAAAGCGGCCGGATCAAAAAGTCTATCAGACCTCATCATGAAATACAAAAGCTCAGCACATCCTATCGATTGCGTAATATATGATGGTTTATGTCCCTGGGCTCTTGATGTTACCAAGCAATTCGGCTTAGTTGCGGCCGTCTTTTTTACTCAAGCATGTTCTGTTGATTACATATACTATTATGCTCACCATGGATTGTTGCGCCTTCCCGTTACATCTCCGCCCGTCTCGATTCCTGGTTTGCCTTTGCTTGAGCTTCCAGACATGCCGTCCTTCATTTATGTTGCGGGTTCGTATCCTGCTTATCTCGAATTGGTGTTGAGTCAGTTTTCTAATGCGGACAAAGCGGATTTCTTTCTTATTAATACCTTCTACAAGTTGGAACACGAGGTTTGTTTTACACTACAAACAAATTCTTCATTTTCTTTTCTTTTTTTTTTTTTGGTTAAAAATTTCATATTCAGTTTTCTAGCCTTTTCTGATTTTTTTGAGCAGTATCATATGCTTTTTGTTTAAGGAGTAAAAATTAGAGTACAAAGTTAATTTGGTCAAGAAAACAGGTAGTAATTAATAAGTTTACAAATGTCAAACAAACTTTATGAAGTAGTTGAGGATTAGAACTGGTAGATTGGCTGTTCGGTTTGGATTTAGTTTTAGTTATTTAGGTTGGGTAAGTCTTGGGATAAGGAAATTTCGAATCATACAAATTCAGTTAATTTTTTAGTTTCGGATTGAGTTGGGTTTCGGAACTTGGCTCATTTGGGTTCAGATCAATTTTAATTGAGTCTTTTCAAGTCTTGAGTCATTTGGATGATTTTAGGTTTGAGTATTTAGAGGAGGTTTGTTCTACTACATACAAATTCTTTATTTTCTTTGTTTTTTTTTGTAAAGATTTAATGTTCAGTTCTATATTAGCCTTTTCTTCTGATTTTTTTGGAGCAGTACCATACAAATTAATATGAGTTTTTTTATTGGAGTTAAAAATTATTAGAGTACTTAGAAAGTTAATTTGGTTAAAGAAAACAGCTAGGCATTAATAAGTGATCTATACTATATTAAAAAGTACATACTCTTGTAAAACTTTTGAATCACCCATTATACCCTTATTTTTCGAATATATTTCTTAGATGACATTAGTTAAACTTTTATAGTTTTACTTAACTAAAAACTCTATTTTTATTTAATTAAATCTAATATCCTTATAACTATTTTATTTTTACCATTTTACTATTTTAATTAAAAAAACTTATATATTAGAATTTTTTAATATATTTTTATAATTTTACTCAACTAAAAACTCTATTTAATATCTTTATACCTATTTTATTTTTACCATTTTACTAATTTAATTATAAAACATAGATATATTAGAATTTTTAAAATATATTTATTAAATGACATTATTTAAATTTTACAGTTTCTTTAGAAATAAACATTTACAGTTATTATACTAAAAACTTTATTTTTATTTAATTAAATTTAATATTTGATAATTTTTTTTTACTTTTACCATTTTAATTTTAAAATATTGGAGAAAGTAGTTTTGGACCCATTTCAACTATAATGTAAACTAATAAAAATGAAAATAGAATTACAACCCTTATTGATGAGATTATTAGTACAGTAGTAAAACCTAATAGAAAAAATTGTCAAGAAATTACTAACTAATTATTATTATTTATTCATTATGTAAAAAAACAAATAACTAATTATAAATTCATCATAAATTATTCATATATCTGATTTAGTATTTATTCATATAATTATTGTTCATATAATGAAGTTTAACTGATTGTGATTCAGTATTTATTCATATAATTATTGTTCATATAATGAATTTGGGCCAATTGGGCCGGTTAATTTTCTTTTAATTTAAACACGGTGGGTCACGTGCATTCAATGTACGTGAAAGTAAAGACTAGTATTATTAAGGGTATGTAAATAAGAAACCGCTCGTACTGACAAAAATAAAAGGAATTTTTTAATATTTATTTATAATTTTAGACAATTACATTCGGGGGAGGGGGGAATTATAAAAATAATGTTTTGAAAGTCAATAAAACATACAAATTATTATTAAGTCTAAATATTCGAACGAATTGAAATCCGAAACACAAAAATCTTATAAAATAGTGAGAAAAGAAAACTAAAAGGAAAATTTTTTTTGGAATGTATTCATAGTTTGAGACAATAATATTTGAGAAATATAAACAAAAAAAATACAAACAAAAAAGTTTGGAGAGTCTACAAAATATTAAAGAATTATTAGAGTAAATTTGTATCTATTAATAGTTTGAGACAAAAGTATTTGTGAAAAAAATTATACAAAAAAAAAAATTCAGAGGTTCAACCAAACTTAAAAAATTATTAAGATATAATCCGAGCGATAAATGTCGGCAATGTTTCGATCCGTAGAGGCAATTGTCCGTTACATAAATTATTGAAAACTTAAGACACAAAAATCCAATTTAGTAAATGGAAAAAAAAAATTAAAAGTCCAAATTCGCTAAGTATCCATATATCACGATTCAAATCCGGCCTAAACGTGATATTCATATAACACGATTCAAACCTGGTCTAAACGGATTCAGACGGAGTGAATACCCGTGTCCAAAAGTCCAATTTAGTAAATGAAAAAAAATTAAAAATCCAAATTCGTTCGGTAATCATATATCACGATTCAAATCCGGCCTAAATATCACGATTCAAATCCGGCCTAAAACGTGATATTCATATAACACGATTCAAACCCGATCTAAACGGATTCAGACGGAGCGAATACCCGTGTCCAAGATCCAAAAGGGAATCCAACTTAGAGAATAAAAAAAATATTAAAATTTTAGAAAAAATAAAACTGCCATGTGTCAAAATAAGAATGAGAGACTTGGCATTTAAATGGGCTATATCATTTGCCACGTGTCAAGCAAATGAGGGGCTAAAATTTTGGACACGTGGCATCATCTATTTGCTTGCCAAATCTTGGCATCTCCTTAACCGACACTAATTTTGAATTAAAGGTTTGATATATATAGATAAAGTCAAATTAATTTTTGAAGTTGAGAATATAATATAAGTATATTTATATATATATATAATATATAATGATAATCTATACTAATTATAAAGGTAAGTTCTGAGTTTGTGTCACGAGTTGACTCGGATACAAACTCAATTTTTAAAAATTCAAAATAATAAAATAAAAGCTACCCATTTTAAATAAAACTACTAATTAGAAAATAAATATCTATACTAATTATAAAGGTAAGTTCTGAGTTTGTGTCACGAGTTGACTCGGATACAAACTCAGTTTTTAAAAATTCAAAATAATAAAATAAAAGCTACCCATTTTAAATAAAACTACTAATTAGAAAATAAATATAAGTATTTAAATTTTATTTATATCATTTTAAAAAAAATTACCCATTAAAAAAAACTGTCAAAAGTTACTCACGTATGAGTGCTCTGTGTCTTATAATAACAAGAGGTGAAAGAGATGTATATCCAACTAACGGTTTTCTTTAATTTGACATGCATTATTGATCTGGTTTGTGGATTTAATACCATAAAAAAATGGATTGTTTTGTCCTGTCTGATTTTTTTTTTGCTACATTTGTCCTGTCTATTAATAACAGGTGGTCGAGTCAATGTCGAAAGTTGTTGTCAGCCCATTGCTAACAATTGGGCCAACAATTCCATCCAAGTACTTGGACAAAAGAGTGGAGAATGACAACGATTATGATCTGAATCTCTTCAAACTAGATTCCACCAGCACGAACTGGCTAAACACCAAGCCACCAGGATCCGTTGTTTATGTCTCATTTGGGAGCATGGCTAACTTAGCCATTGAACAAATGGAAGAACTTGCCTATGCCTTAAAGCAGAGCAATTTCTATTTCTTTTGGGTGGTAAGATCATCCGAGGAATCCAAAATCCCGAACAACTTCGTACAAGAAATAGGTGAAAAGGGTCTAATTGCAAACTGGGTTCCCCAAACGGAAGTGCTAGCAAATGAGGCCGTGGGATGCTTTTTCACGCATTGCGGCTGGAATTCGACCATCGAGGCCTTGTGCTTGGGCGTGCCGATGGTGGCAATGCCGCAATGGACTGACCAAACCACCGATGCCAAGTTCGTAGAGGATGTTTGGAAGGTTGGGGTTAGAGTTAAGGTTGATGAGAATGGGATTGTCAAGAGGGAAGAAATTGAGCGTTGCATAAGACAAGTTATGGTAGGTGATAAAGGGAAAGTAATGAAAGAAAATGCTAAGAAATGGAAGGAATTAGCTACTGAGGCCGTTAGTGAAGGAGGAAGTTCGGACAAGGACATTGATCAATTTGTTTCCAAATTGGCCACAATATAGAGCTACCTGTTTCTGTAGTATTAATTTCTTACAAGTGGATCGGCCCACGCTGGCGCGTCGGGCGTTCAGCAATCTATTTCTTTGAACATTTTTCTATTCGAATTAAATTGTTGTATTATGATTTTAAATGTGTTGCATCTTTAAAAGGTTATACTATTAACATTGAGCATATGATTTCTAAAAAAGTAAACATTGAGCATATGCCCTAAAGTTAGAAATAAATTAAAAATATTAGTTTGTACATGGACAGGTGCAATAGCTTTAATTTTAATTTCTCGTCTAAAGTGTGTAGCACTTAAACAAAAACTAAGTTTACTCTCTTCTTCATATGGACATGAAAGGCCTGAAGAGAGATTACAATTCTAGATAATTAAGGGGGATATGATTTATTATAACATTTATGTGAAAAGAAAGGATAATTACAAAAAAGGACTCTAGGGCAAGAACTGGCTATAAACTAACTTAGGGTCTTCTTAGTAATTTGGCAAGTGAGAAAAGACAGAAAAGGACAAAAAAAAGTTCAAATGGAGCCTCCTCATCGATCCTCAAAAGGGGCCTTTGGTAAATTTCCTAGGTCTTTCAAATACTATTTAGTATATATTCATGTTACGCAACTGTTGTCAGACATTAATAATTTTGCTGATCTTTATGTTTGATCGTTTAACTTGTCATTTCTTCTAGGCGGCGTTTGGTTCGCGGAAAGTTATGGGAAGTGTGATAAGTTAAATTGAGAAAGTAATTTTACCATGTTTGGTTGGAGGGATGTGGTTCTTGATGGAAAAGTCATTCCCACCACTTTCTCACTCAGTTGGTAAAGTTATAGTAATGTGATTCCCACCCAAAATGGTGGGGAAGCTTATTTCCCCACGAAAGTGTTACTCTTTTTCTCTTGACTTTCTCTTATACCCTCAAACTTTAATAATTTTCCCACGTTAACCAAACATGGTAATCTGATTCCCATAAAGCCAAAAAATTGTACGCTTTCCCACTAAAATAGCATTCCTAGGAAAGAGGGTGTTAATAACATTAACACGTAATATCTAAGATACCACGAACCAAACATATACTAGTAGTAAGTTTCTTATCTTTGTGAATGAGAAGGAAGAGACTACGATATCACATTCGATCATTAGGGAAAAAAAGTTAATTTGTTATACATGTATATATCAACTATAAAACTTTTATTACAATAAGATAATATAACTTTTCATATCTGCAAATTTATAATGGAAAAAAAAAGAAAAAAACTAACTATTAAACTGATTAATTTACCGATATAATAAACAACTAAGCCCATATACTATGGAATTTGAACATGAGACCTTAATATTCAATAACGATGCTTCTTATCAGTTGAGTTGTTGTTTTTTTTTTTAAAGAAAATGTAATTTTCATTCATAAAAATGAAATTACATACTTTATAAAAAAAATTACAATAAATTGAATTTTATCATCAACGCCTTAATCTGGATCCGCCATCATGATATGAATCCTCCGAATGAGTTGGAGTTTCGAACCTTTCCCATAAGTGATACGAATCTAGTTGTGATAGATTCAAATCCACCCTTGAAATCCTCCAAAGATCAAACTTGAAACACCAACTTCTAGACTTGATGAAATCGATAAACCTAACCAAGCTTTTCTTCTTCTTTCGTCGGCCTTAGATGATTAATTAGACCTGCAATTAACAATCTAAGATCACAAGAATCACAATCAAGCAATCACTGTCTAATTGTTTGCTAGGACTCTACAAGATTGAAGAAATCCTAAGTATGTTCAATCTAGAACAATGAAGCTAAATTCTCAAGGTGAATAATCACTCAATTGATTGAAGAACTTAACTTATGTTTACAAGAGATGATCAAACCCTTATATAGTAGTAGGGTTCGACCAAAACCTAAAATAAAGACATATGGGGCGACTTGGGCTTAAATCAAGACAAGGAAAACAAGTCCAAGTCCAATTAGGAAAAATAAATAAAAACATACTCAAATAAGGATTGGACTTAATTAAATAAGGCTAAACTCAAATAACATCCAAACTTAAAAATAAGCTAAACTAAGATAAGATAAAGGCCTCATAAGGCCGAACTGAACTATTCAAGCTCAATTAAGCATCAATAGCAAGCAAAGTGATGAACTTGGAATCGATGGGTGCCTTATTGCTCAAATTATCTCCAAATGTCTTCAATTGAACTTCAATGGACTTCATATCTTCAAGATGGGTTCGAACAAAACCCATGAGTGTATCCTTGAACTTCTTGGCTCTTGATCTTGTCATTGGACCTTCAGGCAAGCTCAATGGATCAAATGGCATCTTCTTGAGTTTTGGTGCAAGTCCATCTTGATCTCCATGGTCTCCTTTACACTTGGATCAGTCCTTGAAGGAGGAAGATCAAGGAAGCACGAACCGCCAACGGAGGAAGCTCTTAGAGAGCTCACATCCAAACTCTAGTCGCTCTTCTATATATACTTACTTTCTCCCTAGTTTGGCACAACTCTTGATACAATACGTTTTACTTGTTCATGTTTATGCCTAATTATCTTTTGGTTATTATGGATTTGATCACTCAAGTTATGAGTGAGTAGTTTTCTTATTCTCACAATGTAAGTTACTTTGATCTCTTGACAATTACATGGTGAGACTATTTTGGTTTTAGTATTGATTCAATATTAGTCTTATATCTTATACTTTATTTTATTTGATGTGAATGAAATTGGGTAAATATCACCAGAAGGTCCCTCTACTATACGATTTTCTGCATTTTGATCCTTGTACTTTTTTTTCTGCAAAATGGTCCCTCTACTATCAAAAGTGTTCCCCCGCGGTCCCTGGCGTTATCGAGCCGTGACAAAACTGTCAAGCGTGCTGATGTGGCACTAATGCCGTGAATTTTGGTGATGTTGCAGATGATACGTGGAATAAAACTTAAATTTTTTATTTTAATATATTTTGTTTTATTGAAATTTTATTTTTCAGAAAAAAAGTTTTTTTTTTTTTCACAAACACCAAAGATATTTCTCTTTCCTTATTAAAATGCCAAACACCTTTTTTTTCATGAACCAAGGAAGAACATTTTGAATGTTCTAACTCCAAAACCCTGATTGTCCAAATTAATTCTATTTTTCCCAAGCAATTTAACTCACTTTTAATTTAGCCACCTCGAATTTCCAAAAGTACCCAACCAAGCACCAATTCATCTCTTACATGGAAACCTACGCCTCCCATTTCTCAATCCACCCCAGGTTCAACCAAGCCGTGGAAGCCGCCGTGTTCGATCATGTTTTGGAGTTCTGGAGGGTTACAATTCAAGACTGAGTACATTTCGAGGTGGCTGAATGCTGCGAATTATTGAAAATGTTGAGCCTGCAATACCAGACATTATTGGGATTAACAAGTTAAATGGCCATGTTGTTCATTGATGGACTAAATCTGCAAGTGCACAAAGATAGTTGAAGTAATGAATTCTAGAGTATTCCAAGAGTCGAACCCACAAGGGATGAAAAATTTCTATTGCAATTAATTCTATCAAGGAAGAAGATTGAGAGTGATCAAAGCTGAAGTAATTAAATTATAAAAGCAGGGAAATAAATCAAAGATGTAGAAACAATAATTTGAGAACTTGGGGCTTCAGGTTTCACCTAATTGGGAAATCAATAATTAACCTATGAATTGAAATTAGAATATTTTCTAAGAAAAAGATGAAAAGAAAGATATAGAATTATGTATCTAGGGCTCTACATAAGGTGGGTATTTATAATGGACTAATAAGACTTCCTAGTAGACTTAGGATTGGAATCAACCAATCATAGGATGGTTTGGACTCCAAGCAAAGCCTCCAAGTCGGTTTAGAGGTCTTCCTTGGGCTAAATTTAAGTGAAAATCGGACTTGGGCCAAAACTGGTACTGAACAGAAACTTTAAGGGCATTTTTGGCATCGAAGAAGGCAAAACTAGGTTTTGAGCAAAACAGCAAAGTTGTCGAGCTCTGAGTCTTCTTTTCAACGCATTTTGAATCAACTCAATCGGAGGTCTGGATCAAAAGTTATGGCTGATTTACTAAGACTATGCAAAATTCTACTCCAACTAGGAAAGGGTTGCGGGATTGAAAGTTGGCAAGGGCCTTAGGTGCGCGACATAGGGCCTTGACTCGAACTGTGGGCCTAGCTGAATAGGTCATGAAACCATATAAGATGGTCATGAGCCCATGTCAACAGGATCACTCCATAGCGTGTCTTTTTTCCATTCGCGATTTAAGCTCGATTTTAGTTCTTTCTCCTTGAAATCTTTTTTCAATAATCTTCATGACTTAAAATTTACACCAATTAATCTTCAATCACGAACTTCGAATCTCCAAATATTCACTCAAAAATTACTAAGTCCATATTTGTGTAAAAAGTCATCAAAATAGCTCCAAAAATAGTGAAAAACAACAAGTTTTCTTTTTTTTTTTCTCTTCAAGACCTAAAAACACAAATACTTGTAAAATAGGGCATCGATTGAGCCAAAAACAACCCTATTTTTATGGCTATTTTACTATGTTTTTGGATCTATTTATGCTTAAATATATGCTATTTTGATAACATTTCTGTTTTGAATTTTTAAGAGATGTGAAATTGAGAATTTGTTAATTTTCATTACTTTTGGAGCTATTTTGATGACTTTTTACACAGATATGAGCATAGCAATTTTGAGTATAGATTCGGAGATTCGAAGCTCGTGTTTGAAGACTCATTGAAGATAATTTGAAGATTTGAAGACTTTGAATAATTATTTCAAGGAGCAAGAATTGAAGATTGAAGATTGAAGCTTTAATTGCGAAGGATTGAAGACAAGCCATGAATTAAGCCCGGAAGCTTTGGAATTTTGGATATTTTATATGGGATAATACTCAGCCCATATAAGCCCACAATTGGAATTAAAAACCCAATTTGTGCCGCTTATGTCCAAGAAAATATCCAATTCCCGCTTATTCCCGCTTCTAGTCCTAACAGGATTAGGATTCAGCGCAGTCTCGGTAGAAAAATCATAACTTTCTGCTAAGATGTCCATTTTAGGCCCATTAGTAGGTGTTGGAAAGCTAACTCCGAGATCTACAACTTTACTTTGAAGTCCAAGACCCAATTCTGTCGTTTTCAAGCCCAACAATGCTGTCGAAGTCTCTGCACGAATCCAGAAAATTCCAGGATCCTATTTTGACTTGGATTCTACTCTAGGAAGACTTTTAATCCAACTTGGAGACCAAGTCAGCCCCAAAACCGTCCTAGAGTTCTTTCCTAGTTAGAATTGGAGTCTTTAGGGCCACCTTAGGTCTAGGTTTTTGATGTATGTAGATCTAGAAATTGTATTTGGTAGAATTGTTGAAGATTTAGAGGACAAAAAGCCCTAGTGCCGCCCCCGCCTCTTCTTCCCATCCATAAGATAAGTTTTTCTTCTTATTCTTTGGATGCTCACTCAATTCAAGAGTGAGTAATCCTTTTCTTTTCTCCAATGTAGAATTTAATTGATCTCTTGACTTATATAACGGTGAGATTTTGTGCTTATATATGATAATTGTTAGAGTATTACTTTGATCTCTGTTTTAATTCTATGTTGCTTGTTTTGATGGAATGAGCCGACGCTTTCTTGATAAATTAAGTTAGCATTAGCTAGATCAAGTCGAGAATTAATAGTCCAGGCTTGGTCGTTTGTAGCGATTGGTTGAGAATTAACACCTCCTTCCAAGAGAGATAAGGGACGTTGAGTGAGAAATTACTCTTTGTGCTTGTATAACTTACTAGTTCTTAATGCTTTGTTTCTTGGTGAATCTTTAAGCCTTAACCGGTAATTGATTTATTAGGAAGTAAAAGGGGCAATTTAAGTTTTAACCGGTAATCTTATCTAATTAAGGTAATTTAGGATTTAATTACAACAAGCTATTCTATGATTTCATAATTATTAGATATCACTGATCCATGTTATAATTGTCAAGAGGGATATTAATTCTATGTTGGAGGTTTTTATTAATTGTTTTCTTGATTATTCACTGCTTTCTTATCAATTGTTTTCTTTAATTTTCTTGATTGCTTTCTTAGTTAATTTTATTTGTTAGTTAGATTAGATTCAATTTTACTATAAAAATTCTCTTTAATTTGTTTGATTGATTTAAGAAAAAGATAAGTAACCTATCTCTCTGTGGGTTCGACCCCTACTTGCCCTATCTGCTTTAGTTAGGATTTTGTTGAGATTTTATTTTTATGATTTGCTGACGACCGATCATAAATTTTGGCGCCGTTGCCGGGGAGATTGTGAATTATTTTTCTTTTTCTTTTTTAATTTGATTTGCACTTGATCTTTTTTTATTATTATTTTGTAGGAAAAATTCAATGGAGCAACCACGTTCGTTAAGGGAGCTGAACTTCAACTGTGAAGTGCCGCCCCTTTGTATTGACTATCCAGCCATGGATATGACATACCAACTGAAGCCAGGAGTAATCCGTATGTTGCCGATATTTCAAGGAGAACCTCATGAGAATCCTCATGAGCACCTGCAAAGTTTCTTTATCAAGTGTGCTGCAATCACTGGGATGCCTGAAGAACAAGCTAAGCTTCGAACTTTTCCAATCACTCTTGAGGGAAAAGAAAAAAGCTGGTTTGTGAGCTTATCACCAAAATCCATAACTTCGTGGAAAGGATTGGAGACAGCATTCCTGAACAAGTATTTTCCAGAGGCCAAGCGAGCTGATGTAAGAAGTAGAATCATAACCTGTCAACAACAACCTGAAGTGAAGTGGCACCAATACTGGGAAAGATACAACAAAATTTGCGCAAGCTGCCCCTACCACAACTTAAGCGAAGCACTGTTGATTCAGAACTTTTATGATGGACTCCTCTATGAAGATAGAAAACATATTGATGCTGCTAGTGGAGAAAGCCTAACACTCAAAACCCCTGAAGAAGCAAGGAAGCTGCTCAATACCATGACCGAGAACATTCACCAATTCAACATAACCAATGAAGCTGACACAACAAAGGAGTCAGAGATATTAGAAATCTGCAAGGAGTTGAAGGAGTTAACTGCTCAATGCGGAAATCTAGCAAAGTTGTTTGCCGACTTCATGATTATCCAGCAAGCCTCTTTCCAAAACTCTTCATATGTACCTCAAAGACATATGAATGAGAACATACAAGGGTACGAGGTAAATTCAATTGAAGGAACTCAACAAAGGAATGCACAAAAGATGGAATTACTTGATTTTTCATTTCCACCTGCAATATCGCTACCTCCAGCACCTGCTTTCTCTGCTAAACCACCACTAGTTGTTGTATCCAACATTCAAGAGTCCAGAGAAGAGGAGATTCCAGCCAAACCCAAGAAGGAGCAACCAAACTCATCATCAAGAGCTTCTCGACCTAAATCAAGATTCGAAGGGATGAAGGAGATGGAAATCACTTAAGGTCCACCACCGTTTCCTCAAAGGTTTGCATATCAACTCAATTCACTTCGGAATTTAGAGGTAAATATTCCTTTGCTTGTTGAAGTTGTAAGAGTGCCCAGGTACGCTTCTTTTCTCAAAGATCTATGCACTGCTAAGATAAAATTTTCTGAAAAAAATGCCTACATGAATGCGAATATATCTGCTGCTTATCAGAGAAAATTGCATCATAAAAGTGAAGATTTAGGATCTTTTTTTATTCCTTGTAAAATTGGAAAAGAAAAGATAGAAAAAGCTATGTGTGAATTTGGATCTTCAATTAATATTATGCCTTTTTCTATCTATTCCCAATTGAAAATAGAACATATGACTAAAACTGATCTTAATGTGCAATTTGCTGATAGAACTAACATTAAACCTGAAGGTTTAGTTGAGAATGTTTTAGTGCAGATAGGAGATTTTGTTAGTCCTGCAGATTTCTATGTCCTGAAGATGAGTGAAGATGATCTTCATCTACCTCACTTGTCGTTGTTGCTAGGAATACCCTTTCTTTCAACAGCTAGCACAAATTTTGACATGAAAGATGGAAAACTCAGAATGGAATTTGATGGTGAAATTATTAAATTTGACATAAATGAAGCCATGAAAACTCCTGCTGAGATCCATTCTATTTATGCAATCGATGCAATTGAAGTTTGCTCTGAACAAGTTCAATCACTTCAATATGAAGATGAACTTGAACTAGTTCTTGCAAAAAGCCTGGATGAAGAAGAAATCAAGGAAGCAGAAATCCTGACGCCTGAAGATGTAGCAGAAACCATCAGAAAATTGGAAACATCACTTGCTGTTGAAGAAAAAGCATCAGTTTCCTACATAAGTTTGGAGCCAACGCCAACGCCCCTGCCCTCCATCGTTCAACCACCTGAAGTCAAGCTGAAACAACTTCCTGAAGGCCTGAAATATGTTTTCCTTGGAGACAAAGAGACCCTGCATGTTGTTATTTCAAGTAAATTGAATAATTTACAAGAAGATGATGTAGCTGATATCAAGGGATATCAGGGGAATACAAGGAAGCCATTGGATGGACTGTAGCTGATATCAAGGGAATAAGTCCTACTGTATGCATGCATAGGATTCGACTTGAAGATGATGCAGTACCTGTTCGACAGCCACAAAGAAGACTCAATCCAAACCTTGCTGAAGTTGTCAAGGAAGAAGTTCTCAAATTACTTGGAGCTGGTCTCATTTATGCCATATCAGACGAAAATGGGTCAGCCCTGTCCAAGTAGTTCCCAAGAAGTCTGGATTCACCAAGTAGCCCTGTCCTTCTAGCTGTGGACTATGTTTCCAAATGGATTGAAGCAGTTGCTACTGAGAAGGACGTCGCAAGAACAGTGGTCAAATTTATAAAGAATAACATTCTTCATAGATTTGGCATACCTAGAGCCCTCATCAGTGATCGTGGAACTCACTTCTGCAACAAAATTGTACAAGCATTAGTGGAAAAATATGAAGTTAGCCATAGGGTATCTACTTCATATCATCCTCAAACCAATGGTCAAGCCGAGATATCTAATCGTCAAATGAAGCTGATTCTGGAGAAAACAGTCAATGTTTAGAGGAAAGATTGGAGCATGCGACTAGGAGATGCTTTATGGGCATATCGAACAGCCTATAAGACACCCCTTGGTATGTCCCCATACAGAATTGTGTTTGGAAAACCATGCCATTCACCTGTGGAGATAGAGCACAAAGCATGGTGGCCAGTAAAGCAATGCAATATTAACTTTGACGAACCTGGAATTCAAAGGATGCTGCAGTTACAAGAACTTGAAGAAATTAGCAATGAAGCCTAAGAAAATTCAAGGATCTACAAGGAGAAAACTAAAGCTTTGAATGACCAGAAGATATTAAGGAGATCATTCCATGAAGGACAAAAGGTTTTACTATTTGTAGGACAAATAAGAGGTTTCCCTGGAAAGTTGAGATCAAGATGGTCTGGTCCTTTCGAGATAAGAAGAGTACATCCCAATGGATCAGTAGAAATCTATACTCCAACTACCCAGATGCAATTTAAAGTCAATGGACAAAGATTAAAACCTTTCTTTGAACCTTTTCCCATAGGATGGATTGAGGAAATTATTTTGGAAGAATCAGTTTATCTTCCAACTTAAAATTAAAGAAAGAGGAAGTCAAGCTAATGACATTAAACAAGCGCCTGTTGGGAGGCAACCCAATAATTTTAATCTCTAACTTAATTTTATTTTTCAGGTTTTATGGATTTTTCTCCATTTAGTTGGAAGAAGAAAAAAAATCATCCAAAAGATGGAAGGAGCCAAGCACCGAGCCACAAACCATGCATGGCCGACCATGGCTCGGTGGCACCAAGACATGGCCCGGACATGGCGAGGCCATAGCCCAGCCATGGCCTAGCCATGTCGTGCACCAAGCTAGGCCATGCCGCATCATGGCCGGGACAAGCCAAGCCAACACCAGCCATGTCGAGGCCGAAGCCAGCACTCGCCCGGGCGAGCACCAGGCCATCACCTGGCTAGGCGTGGGGCGCCAGGCCGAACCGCGTGCCAGTATGCTCCCTTGCTAGCACAGCCCGCGCGCCAAGCGAGGCTGCTGCCCCGCTAGCCCGCGCACAAGGCAGCGCTGCTGCCTTGGTGTTGTGGCACCTCTCCTCTCCTCTTGGCCAATCCTTTTTCAATTAGGATTGGTAATCCAAGTTGAATTGGAAGATGACCACCCTTTTCCAAATAGGTAATGGACTCCTAATCCAGGTATGTTTCTTACTTTTTACTCTAATTAAAACTTCTTAAGAATATGATTTGATCACTATATAAAGGCACCTCTACCTCCTCTTTTATTCATCAAATCACAAGAGCAAATATTTGGGAGAATTTTTTCGGTAGAAGCAAGAGAAGAAGTCGACTTGAGTAAGGGAGTAGTCGACTAAAGCAAGTCGATAAGAGAAAAAAATTTGCGATAGGCAAGGCAATTTTTGGAGGAAATTGTCGGCAAAAGAGCAAGCAAGTCGAGGCCACCCTAAGTCGACAAGAGAATTTTGATTTTCCCTAGCCCTCTTGAAGATGTCGATGATGCTTACCACCATGGACTTTGAAGTTCAATTCAAGAATTTTAGAAGCCAATTTTATCAAATTGGAGCTGCTCAATTTGGTGCGAAATTTCAAGGAATCTTTATCCGTCAAGATTGCCATGAACTTTTGACCATGATTGCTTCATTGCCTGAAGAAGTGCTACCAAGCCAGGATTCAAAGCTAGGAGGATTTATCAATTTCTTTTGGAAAAAGCTAACAAGTCTCAAGAAGCTGTTATGAGATCAAGGGCTAGAGCTGAGCATGAGTTCAGAAATCGATTTCATCCCTATGAGAATCGATTTCATCATCCCCAAGGACCAAGGAATTTCAATGGAAGGATAAGACCTCAAGTTGCACCTTGGAATAGGCCTTTTTCCATGCCAAGGATTGATGGATATAGCACCAAGCCCTATAGGCCGCCCTATAGACCTCCTATGCGATGTGTTCCCAACCCTCAAAGAACTCATGATCCAAATTATGCCTCTTCACCAAATAGGCCGATAGCTACTGTTTTTACCTTGGAAGAATTGAAAGCTCCATCACCAAGAATGGAACTTAAGAATCCGTTGGGAGGAAATCAAGGTGAAGACAATATTGTGATTATTGCTTCTGATTCTGAATCAAGTAATGCTTCTTGTGATAAGAAAGAGGAAGAAGAGGTTAACCAAGAAAAGGAGAATGAGGAAGAACTGCATCCTTTCCTTGTTCGATGCAAGGAAATTAGTGATCAAATTACTAGCTTAAGAGATGATTTTAATAACTTAATTGGGAATTTGGATGACCTCTTTAATTTATTGGAGAAGGCTATTCATAAACCAATTTAGGTTTACTTTTAGGATTTTTCGATTTCAATTTCTTATTTTTAGATTTAAGATTTATTTTTATGCATCTTAGGATTAGTTATCTAGTTTATGCTTTAATTTTAATTTTCCTTTAGATTTAAAATTAATTTTAATTTTAATTGCCACTGCCTTGCCTGTCTTTGTTGAATGATCATATGATTGTGTGACTGAATTTGGAAACCCTACTGCCATCTTATATTAAGCTATGAAACTTGAAAATGAAATTTGCAGGTGACTCTTTCGCTTGAAGTCGTTTGATGATTCTTGATATTGAATTGAGAATGAAATGCTCTATTTTCATATGTATATTATCCCTTTCATCTGCTGCCATTGTCTGTTTCTAAGCTTTGCCTTGTGTATCTGCAGGTTATCCAACCATCAATCCAAGACTGCCTTGAGTTGAGCTCATTTGAAGTCATTCTGACTCTTTGGACATGGCTTGGGAACAAGCATAAGAAAAGGCAACTGATAACGAGGAAAGGGAGAATCAAGCGGAAAAAGAAAGCATGCAAACAGGATCCTTAGCTATTAGGAAAACTACCAACTCAAATCCAAAAGATGTAATTTGCAAAATACATGTATGAACAATGTAATGAGTGAACATGATTTGTTTGTATTTGAATTCTTTATGCAAATGCAATTCACTAATTCTTTTATTGCTATTGAAACTTTTACTAATTGATTTTATGCAAACTATGGATAGAAATAAGTCAATGCAAGATGCATGGGCATTATGCATATAATTACTCAAATGTACACATGACTACATAAAAATGGGTATGCTTAAAGATAATTAAACATGAATATGCCCCTAGTAACTAATGTGAAAATATGCATATGATTGATTTAAAGGGAACATGAGAATAAATTGAATATGAAATGCCAATTGAAAACTAGACCCATTACAACAAAAAGTGCAAAAATACTTAATTACCAAATGAAGTTAAATCATGAATTATGTAAAAAATGCCAAAGATGCATATTCTAAGATTTTTTGGTTTTTTCAAATGCAATCTAAATGACCAAAATGAATTAGCTAATCTAAATTAAGAGTGGACTTAAAGTGACCAACGTGTCCCTGAATATGCAAATGACCAAAATGCCCTTATTGTAAAAATGACCAAAATGCCCCTGAACATGTGAATGACCAAAATGCCCCTGGGTGACCCCTAAGCTAAATAAGAAACAAATTGATTTAAATTAAAGGATACAGGAAAAGAATGGGTGTCTACATCTGCCCCTCTTTGTGCGCTTGCTAACTATCGAGAAGTGTGCAAAGAAGTAGTTTGCATACTTTTTGGGAGTTAGGAAGTGCGCAAAGAAGTAGACACATGTCCCCTATAACCGAGTCAAAGGTTTGCCTTTCTTTTTGCTTCAAACTAGATTGTCTCCTAATCAACTTTTCGAACTGTCTTCCAATTCCATCTTCAGGGTATCATCTTCTGGATCAACTTCTTTGAATTGTCTTTCAATCTAATATTAAAGAGTCGTCTTCCGCTTATCCTTTGAACTGTCTTCCAATTCAATCTTCAAAAGGGACCGTCTTTCGCTTATCCCTTGAACTGTCTTCCAATCTAATCGTAAAAGGATCGTCTTCCGCTTATCCATTGAACTGTCTTCCAAATCAATCTTAAAAGGACCGTCTTCCGCTCATCCTTTGAACTGTCTTCCAATTCAATCTTCAAAAGACCGTCTTCCGCTTATCCTTTGAATTGTCTTCCAATTCAATCTTAAAAGGACCGTCTTCCGCTTATCCTTTGAATTGTCTTCCAATTCAATCTTAAAAGGATTGTCTTCCGCTTATCCTTTGAATTGTCTTCCAATTCAATCTTAAAAGGACCGTCTTCCGCTTATCCTTTGAATTGTCTTCCAATTCAATCTTAAAAGGACCGTCTTCCGCTAATCCTTTGAATTGTCTTCCAAATCAATCTTAAAAGGACCGTCTTCCGCTAATCCTTTGAATTGTCTTCCAATCTAATCTTAAGAAAATCATCTTTTGATGCTCTTTGAAAAGATTCATTTGAGAAAGTCGTCTTCCGACACATTTGAGGAGATTGTCTTCCAATCAAAAAATCTTCCTGAAGAATCGTCTTCCGATTGGCTTCTGAATATCTAAATCTGATAAACCTTCTTCTGGTTGACTTTTGAAAATCTATTTCTAAATAGCCGTCTTCTGGTGCATCTCTCAACAAGATCGTCTTCTAATCAACCTTTGAACTTTTTCGAGAAAACTATCTTCGGGTGTACTTCTGGACGAGATCGTGCTCCTATCATCTTCTGAAAGTTGTTGAGAAACCATCTTCTGGTGTACTTCTTTGACAAGAACGTTTTCCGACCAACTTCTGAAAACTCTTGAGAAACCATCTTCTGGTGTACTTCTTGACAAGATCGTCTTCCGATCAACTTCTGAAAATTTTTGAGAAACCATCTTCTGGTGTACTTTTTGACGAGATCGTCTTCCGTTCAACTTTTGAAAGTTCTTGAGAAACCATCTTCTGTTGTACTTCTTGACAAGATCGTCTTCTGATGTACTTCTTGATGAGAGATTGTCTTCCAATCAATATTTTGAAAATTATTTCTAACAAACCGTCTTCCAATGTACTTCTTGATGAGATTGTCTTCCAATCATCTTCTGCAAATTCTTTCTAGCAAACCGTCATCCGATGTATCCTTTAATGAGATTGTCTTCCAATCAACTTTTGAAAATTCTTTCTAGCAAACCGTCTTCCGGTGTATTCCTTAAATTCTCTAGGAAACCGTCTTCCATATCATCTTTGATTATCTTTTGAATATTACTTTCAGAAAAATCTATTGCTGGTCTGTTTTGAAAAGATCGTCCTCCGATCAACCCTTTACAAATCTGTTCACCTTTCTCTTCTCTAGCATTCCTTGCTCATTGGCTCTTATTGATCTCCCCTTGCTCATGTTGATACCTTTGCCCCTGATCTGCTAACTCTTTGTCATTATATGAGCTCTTGCTCCAATTGAATCTTCTGAGAAAATCACCTTTGATTAACCAGCATCTTTTAAAAGATGGAGCTTGATCTTTTGAACTTCGAGCTATCATCATCATCTGCTGATGAATTCCTATTGATCTTCTTTTGGCTTCCCCTTCTCTGTTTGAATGGGTCTTCCCTCTTCTCGAGTCTACCTCCTTCAACTGTTACCGATTCTGTCCATTTCCTCTTCCTGGCTCCCCTTTCTTACCTCCTCATTTCTTCAACTCTCTTTCGTGACCTTTTGACCTCTTTTCTGCCCCTACTTGTCTGACCTGTGTCTACAAAGTTGTGGTTTCTGGTGTCTTCCACTACCAGGATCTTAACTTTCTTCTTCTTTGTTCTAAATTGCCCCAATGACTTCTTTTCCAATGATTCTGAATTCTTCTATTTCCAGACATGCCCCAAACGACTTCTGTTGAATGAATCTGAGTTCCTCTTTCTGCTCTCATAATGAACCTGACTCCTTATCTTGCATTCCTACTATGGATGAAGATGAAATGTTCTAGCGTGCATGTATGCCTGAATGCACATGTATGCAGAGTAAAGAATGGATTTAACTAAGGAGAGTAATATGATATTGACTTCCCTTGTGTAACCAAATGTCTTCTTGACAAGCTTTTAGCTGCCTCCTTTGCCCCAATCTTGGTACCAATTTCCTTGCCAACTTCCTGCAACATAATTTAATTCTGAAGTGAAAAATTCTCATCATATAGCTGAATTCTCTTGAAACATGACATCATTTAAAATGATCCCACAAGACATTGCCCTTTTTCCCCCAGAAAACATTTTATGATTTTGTTAAAAATACCCCATGTATGTGGCCTTACTAAAAGATGCTTTCTCAAAAAGATTTAGTGACCACCACTTAGAAAACTTTCCCGTATGAGATCCTTGACTTAACCTTCTTCTTGGGCTCACAAATGGAATGCAACTCTTTTGCAAAACTCATTTTCAAAACATTCTCAATTTGTTACTTGTCTCAACATGATTTATATCAACACTGGGTATTGAAAGAAGTATGGTTCGAAAGGATTGAATGGAAATTGTCAAAAAGATTTATTTTGGTGTGTTGGCTCCACTTAACGAGGCTGAAATGCTTGATGACATTGTCCACTCTCGAGTCAATGCTTATTACTGCGAAAGAAGTCATGTTTTCTCTGACTATTTTGGAGGCTCCAAGAATTCCCATCTTTGCTCTAGACTGCCCTTTTTCGGGTTTTCACCCTAGAGCTTTATCTTCTCTTATTTTTTCTCTTTTCTCATCATGCACTTGCATTTGAAAAAACTTTTGAAAACAATTTTCTCTGAAAACCTTTTTGAGAAAAAACACTTTTTCTTTTGCAAAAACAATTTCTATTTTAGGAACAATCCCTTCACCTTCGATATCCTGACCTGATCAAAGATGGACTTTATTAGGCACGTAATGTGGGATTGGGTTGGGGGTGCCAAAGAAAGGATAAAAGGCTCAAAATGTGTTTGAGGGTGTTCGATCCAAGGATCACTTTCTTGCTTGTGTGAAGAGTTCTTTATGCTTTGATGCCCTTTCCATAGTCTCTTGCAAGCTTCTGATTTGAACTTGTTCACTCATCTTCCTCTTTATTCTATTTAACCCCCTTTCCTTTGTTTTCGTTCTTCCTTATTGCTTGTCTTACTCCTCGAATTCACATCTTCCTTTTCACTTTGAGCCGCCCTCTTCAAGTTTTCAACTCAAGTGACCCCCAGCGGGTCCAAGCTGTCCTTTTCAGGTTTTCAACTCAAGTTCCTCCTTTTCCATCCTTCACTTGAGCCGCCCTTTTCGGGTTTTCAACTTGGATCCCTCCTTTTTATTTGTTTCTCCTTTTCTGACCTCTCTCTATATTAGGCTGAGTTTTTTTTTTTCAGTTGAGTGCAAAGGATGTCCTGTTTTTGAACTGTGATTTTTGCTTTGTCTTTGACATCAGTCACACTGTGAATTCCCTTGCTTGCTCGAGCAACCGGTTATACTTTTGGGACTCTGATTGATCATTTTTGAATTCCTCTTGTAAACGAGGCTTCTGGCTGACTGTTGCTTTCTGTGCCCTTGATTTCCATTTGCTTTTATTTCCTTTTTGGCATATGCTATTATTGTAATGGAGTCCTTGATGATCTCAGATAGCATTTTGCCATTGCATGTTCTGCACTTTCTCCATTGATTCTGCTGCCTTTCCTAACAGGTTCTCCTTCTTCTTACCTTCTTTTTATTCACATTATCCTTATTGACATGCCCAGACATCTTTTTTCCAATCGACGATACTCTTCTTCTTTACACAACTCCTATTAGTATGCTTGGGTATCATTTTCCCAATTTGTCGTAAACTCTGCTTCTTCTTTGCCTCCAGTGTGGAGGGTGATCCTTGATCAGGGTTAATTCAAAAAGAACACTGATAAGGCTCAAAGGGGACAGCAATGGATAATTTTCTGCAAGTGAAAGAATAAGAAAGAAGGCCATTTATCATTTCAGATCTGGATATTTTGGTGAAAGGCGACCCTTAGAAAACCCAAAACCTTTTGAAAACCTTTTCTTGAAAACAATTTTCTTGAAAAACATGTCTTTTTTTTTAACCATCCTGAAAAACTGTGCGAGCACATGATGTTGCAATTTTTCCTCTTTTTGCGACCTCTTTCTTTTTTTTAGGCCCAGTTTTTCTTTTTCTTTGATGGGAATTTGATAATTGATGTCTTCTGCCTCGTTGTCTTGTCGGACCTCTTTATTGATGAAGACGAGCATCTATTCACAAGGTTTATAAAGGTGTCTCAACGATTGAAGTGGTTTGAAAGGTGTCATGAAAGTGGGCTTGTTTGACTTCTGAACCAGTCTTTCCAAGGCTTGCAAGTAATTTGAATTTGGACTCTGAAAGTAATTCGGCCAAAGGAATGGAAAGATCTCAATATGTCTCAGATTCAAATTGGCTTCCAAGAGAAAGAATGGGCTCTTTTAGGATCAATGAAATTTGGGTATCTAAGCAGTGTTGACATAAATCGGGTAATCATGTTATCATCTTTAAAAACGTTCCAGTTTTGATCTCATCTTATTTTTTGTTCAAAACACAATTATTTATTCAAAAGAATCTTGATTTGTTTTTTTCAAACCTTTTATAAATCCAACATTCCTTTGCTCATTGCCCAAGTGAAAATTATAAAGCACTTTGCGAACTGTTTCATAGTGCTGATCACCCAATCCAGCAAACATTTACAATCAAAAGTGCGACAATTTTAACAATTATAAGCATGGGAAGATATAAATGACAAATCTATGCACGTGAGGAAAGAGTTCATCAGTCTGAGAAATTCCCTTCTTATGGCAGGTTTCCGTTCCCTATTGTCACTGATTTGGATCGTCTACTTTTCCACGAAATCACAGAGTTCTCTATTGAATGGCTACTTTTCTGAGCCGAGAGCGACTTCACTGGCTCGGTCTGACTTCGACAATGTATCTGAGAAGAAAATTTCATCGACTCTGCCCGCTGATTAAGCCTCAATGCTAAACTTGATGCTTCCAACAAATGCCCCCCTGATGATGTTAGACTCTCACAGATAGAAAACCAGTAATATCTACAAGAAATGTATTATCTATATGCACAAAAAGTATCTATTTACAAAAGATATGGATAATGCAAGATACATGCATGTAGTAATGAGTGGGTAACGCATGACCTACGAATGAACATATATACAAAAGAATGGATACTGCCTGTAAATCATAAAAATGTGTAGATAGATGCAACATGACATGGCACTCTATGTCAACAAACAAATAGATGGATATGCATGGTCAATTATAGAATATATGGATGCATGAGAATGATGTCATGATTTTCTAGGATGGAACTTGTAGAACAGAAAGATTATTCATATGCAACTGCAAAAAGGAAAGAGGGACGGAACACAAACGGTTAATGACTAAGCATAATGAAAAAGCATGAATGAATAACTGAGAATTGAAGTAAAATGCAAAATGCAAATGACGTGGCATTCAAAGTCCTTTGCTGATGGATACATAGAAAAGATGCATGACATGGCAAACTATATTGAAAAGCAGATGCATGAGCATGCATGATCAATTATGCTTTTGAAGATGTGAAATGCATGTGGATGCACAATACAACCTGCAAAACAGAAGAGTTATGCAGGTACGTCTGAGCCTGAAAACCATGCCCCTTCTTTTATCGATCAAAATATTTTCGCTGAAAAGCACTCAGGCTATGAGTTCTTTGGGGCAGGTTGGCAGATTTACCGAAAGTAAAAGAACTTACTCTCTCTACGGTCTTTCTTTTTTTGAAGAACGAGAAGCGAGTGTAAGAGATGTTCCTTATGTGTACCAACTTATATGCTGGCTTGGTCCACTCACACCTAGAAGGTTCCCAATTTTGACCCGACAGGGTCTCATTGGGGGGAGGTCTTTCGCAGAACCTGCCCGGGGACCTGATTGGTCCCACGAAGGCTCGCTTATTACACCTCCCAAAATCTAATCAAGGTGGCCAAAATGTAAATGCAAGATGCAATCTAAGTGACACGTGTGAAGGAACAACTTACCATCACCCTAAAACTACACCCGATAGACGTAGTAACTAACAACAACAAAAGACAAAGAAAAACAACAAGGTGAGTGAAGATAGCAAAAATATCAAAGCACAAAAGCAGTAAAACATCAAACAAACAAAACAAGGCAACCATTTTTCTTAACCCTAGATCTTGTTTAAACTACGTGAGGCATGACTTTCTAAAGTCCCCAGTGGAGTCGCCAAGCTGTCGAAACGTTCAGGTCCGGGGAACCCTGGCGAGACGACGTTGGTAAGAAGGAGTCGCCACTAATCTTTTTGCT
The DNA here is from genome assembly GCA_001974825.2 of Corchorus olitorius. Taxonomy (NCBI): domain Eukaryota; kingdom Viridiplantae; phylum Streptophyta; class Magnoliopsida; order Malvales; family Malvaceae; genus Corchorus; species Corchorus olitorius. Next base: position 67,919 of record AWUE01020906.1, on the reverse strand, counting down.
AAGGTGTGATTAGCCACCTATCCGATTATTAAGTCTAATATTAACCTAAGCTTGGCGAAGGTAATACTAAATCTAATACAGTCTGCTTAACCAGAGTCTATGGGTTCGGGAGTCGGATACGCTTGGGAAAGGATTAGTACCCCCGAGACGCCCATCAAACGATGGTACCTCTAGTCTAAACTAAATCTAATGGGTTAATACTAAAGGTTGCTTTTAAATCTTTATTATTAGAGGAAAAGGGTTATAAAAGAAAATAAAATCATCTTTAAAATAATGTCGAGAATTCGAAGAATATGATCGAACACCGTCGACCAATTATATTTCGATTCTCTTTCACTGTTTGTTCTCTTGTTGATCCTTTTCTCTTCGAAAAGGAAATTTTGAAAATGCTGTGTCAAAACCTTTTATTTCTGCTTTTAAAATCTTTTACTTTGCTTTGAAAACCTCCATTTTAGTCTCCCTAAAAATGGTGTGAAAATCTTCTCTTCTTATTGTTTTGGAAATCTTCTTTCCATCTTTTATTGATAAACTAAGTCGTGATTTGAATTTGAAAACTTCTGTTTAAGTCTTAAAAGCTCTTGATTACCAATTTTAATTCATTTTGAAAACTAAGCAAGAGAACATCGACTTTGAAAATGCTTTTGAAAAAAAAATCTCATTTTTTTGTATTTTCTAAGTAATACTTGATTCCTAAAGGGAAGAAAAATAAATGCACATGATGTATGAACTGATATATTTTGGTCTTTTGAATAGTAAACAACGATATACTTGAAATTAACCCGAGACCCTTCCCACGCATTATGGGGGTATCTCGAGGGTAATCCCATCTCGTAGTGGGAACCAAGAATTCGTACCTGAGTACATTTACTTGGGACCCACCCGTCATCGTAAAAGATTGTTGTTTACCAATTCTTATTTAGCTAAAACGTGTGAATGACAAGTAAATATACATGCACTTAAGTTCTACTTCTACTGTAAATTACTAGATTATTACAAATCAAAGGGCTTAATAAAATTGAAATTAAACTAACAAAGGACATAATTGAAAGAAATTAAAAGCCTTAAGGCCAAATTGGACAAATTGGAGACTTATCTGCACATCAAGTAAACAATTAGCAAAGTTCAGGGAGCAAAGAGTATAAATTGAATATCAATGACATGAATCAAGTACCCAATTGCACAATTTTAACATAAATATTCTAAATCAGGGGGCAAATTGCATCAAACAATAAATAACAATTTAAATTAGGGACCAAGTTGAATGAAATCACATAAATAAAGAAAAATAAGGACCAAATTGAATCAAATAGTAACTAAAATCCTAAATCAGGGACTAAATTGTATCAAATAGTAAATATAATTCTAAATCAGGGACTAAATTGTATCAAATAGTAACTAGAATCCTGAATCAGGGACTAAATTGAACACGAGAACAAGTATTGGTCTTTATGTGAATAAAAAAACAAATCATGGGATTTAATTGTATCAAATTAGGGACTTAATTGAAAGGGATAAAGAAATCATACCTGAATTGGGTCGACCTGCTGCTTCTGGGTCGGGTTCAAGGGTTGGTATAAATACCAACCCATTCTTCTTCTTCCTCAAAGCCTGATTCAGTTAAAAAGCCTAGCCGCCGCCAACACCGCTCACTGGAAATCGCACCGTGGCGGCTCCACCGTACCGGAGAGAGTTTTGACCGTGAATCGGTCCCGAAAACTCCAGATAAACTCCTTTCCATCTCCTCTTTCCAGATCCGGGCTCCTTTCCACCCAATGCCTCCTCTAGGCTCGTAGATCTAGCGTAAACCGACCTAAAAACCCACTTATGATCCGGCAAATCTAGCCGTCGGATGACCTTGAAACTCGAGTATGTTATCTGCTCTCCTTCCCTCTACAAAACGCCTCTGACCAATCTTCGATCCAAGCCTTCAGCCACCTGAGACACCGAACACGAGGACCCAAAAGTCGAGGCCTTGACCTCGACTTGAAATGGATTCCGCAGTCTACTTGGGTAAGGCCTCTTCCACAACTATCTGATTCGCCTCGTACCTCTTTCATTTTGATGAACTTTTGATGTGGGTGTGTATTTTTGAGAGTAAGGCTAAGGGGTTTTTTTTTTTTTTTTGAGGATGGAGGCTATGTGATGTTTAAGGTTGTGCAGGGTGTGGAGAGTGTGTGTAAGGAGAGCATAAAGTTGAGAGCTTCAGGATCCTTCAGTGTGTGTATGTGGAGAGAAAGTTGAGAGGGTGGGAGCCTGTGTGGGAAGGATTGAGAGTTTTTTTTTTTTTAAAGAGAGGGGAGAGTTTATTGAGAGGAAGAGGATTTTTTCAATGGCCGAGGGTGATGGTTGTGGGTAGGTAGTAGGAGAGTGGGTGAGAGTGAGAGAGGATTTGGAGAGGATTCAGAGCTGTGTGTATTCTGTTTTTTGTTTTTTTGTGAAAGAGAGTCAGTGCTTTGTATTGAAACCTTCTTTGTGAAAAAGATTGAATCCCCCCCTTTGCTAGCTCCTCTTGATTCTTTCTTATCGCTCAATTCTCTCCTCTCTAACTATATTTGTCTTTTTCTACAAGTGGAAGATGAGAACGATGACCTGGCTTCTAGAGCATTTCCTGATGGTAACTCCCCTTATATTGATTTTGCTCAAAATTTATTGCACGTGTGCGCTTCTGACCTTAAAGGTTTGTGGTTTTTTATGACCTTTAGTTGACCATGCTTCTTCCTTGACTGTCTTTGATTTGATATTCTGCTTGCTTCCATGAAAACTGGTCTTGCCATGAAATTGGGTGAATACTCTACTGACTTGTGTTGTTGTTGTTGTTTTTTTTTTTTTACACATGAAACTGCTGGAAACTGAATGACAAGCCTATTGTTGCTCTGTAATTGCCTCTTTTTTATTTCTTTCTTGCTTAATATTCCATTGCCCTGTTTTTGAACTTGTTGTTGCTTGTGTGTTTAGGGCTGCTCCTTTTAATCTTCCAATTACTATGTTGAATATCTCACTACTTGCAACTGTCTTATTCTTTTCTTGCTCCCTGGATAACTTGCTGCAGTTTGTGCTTGTGCTTGCTGTTTTCAAATGTCTTCTTGCTCCCTGGATAACTTGGTCATATTTGAATGCCACTGCCATGCCTGCCTTTGTTCAATGATAATATGATTGTGTGACTGAATTTGGAAACCCCACTGCCATCTTATATTAAGCTATGAAACTTGAAAATGAAATTTGCAGGTGACTCTTTCGCTTGAAGTCGTTTGATGATTCTCGATGTTGAATTGAGAATGAAATGCTTTGTTTTCATATGTATATTATCCCTTTCATCTGTTGCCATTGTCTGTTTCTAAGCTTTGCCTTGTGTATCTGCAGGTTATCCAACCATCAATCCAAGACTGCCTTCAGTTGAGCTCATTTGAAGTCATTCTGACTCTTTGGACATGGCTCGGGAACAAGCATAAGAAAAGGCAACTGATAACGAGGAAATGGAGAATCAAGCTGGAAAAAGAAAGCATGCAAACAGGATCCTTAGCTATTAGGAAAACTACCAACTCAAATCCAAAAGATGTAATTTGCAAAATACATGTATGAACAATGTAATGTGTGAACATGACTTGTTTGTATTTGAATTCTTTATGCAAATCCAATTCACTAATTCTTTTATTGCTATTGAAACTTTTACTAATTGATTGTATGCAAACTATGGATAGAAATAAGTCAATGCAGGACGCATGGGCATTATGCATATAATTACTCAAATGTACACATGACTACATAAGGGTATGCTTAAAGATAATTAAACATGAATATGCCCCTAGTAACTAATGTGAAAATACGCATATGATTGATATAATTAAAGGGAACATGAGAATAAATTGAATATGAAAATGCCAATTGAAAACTAGACCCATTACAACAAAAAGTGCAAAAATACTGAATTTCCAAATGAAGTTAAATCATGAATTATGTAAAAAATGCCAAAGATGCATATTCTAAGATTTTTTGGTTTTTTCAAATGCAATCTAAATGACCAAAATGAATTAGCTAATCTAAATTAAGAGTGGACTTAAAGTGACCAACGTGCCCCTGAATATGCAAATGACCAAAATGCCCCTGAACATGCGAATGACTAAAATGCCCCTGGGTGACCCCTAAGCTAAATAAGAAAGAAATTGATTTAAATTAAAGGATACATGACAGAAATGGGTGTCTACACAACCCTTTTTTTGAAAAAAAAAAGAAAATTAAGAAGTAGGTTGGGGCTGCTCGCTCCCGGGTAGGGGGTACCCGGGGCTGGGTAACCTCAGGCCCTCAACCTTTTTATTTTTTATTATTATTATTTTTTTGGTTTGAGAACCGCGAAATCCTTTGTCCCTCCTGAGGCTGCCCGCCCCCGGGTGGGGGGGTATCCGGAGCTGGGTAACCTCAAGATTTGCTTCCCTATGCTTTCTGACTTTGCGAAATTTGCCAAATGTTTTCCGCCATGAGTTGAATTTCCAATTTGCAAAAGAAAAACAAAAACAGTGAAAACAAATATAGACAATAATTTTTAAAGAGATAAAAGTGAAACAATAAAACAAAAAGAAAAAGAAAAATTATAAAGAAGTTAGAGACTGGGTTGCCTCCCAACTAGCGCTTTTGTTTAACGTCGTTAGCTCGACATTACCACGAGTGATCAAGGATTTGGCGGGTAAATGGGATCATCGAGTTCCTGGAAAACATCGAGGCAAGCCTTAAATCGCTCATAAAATGGTTTCAATCGGTGCCCGTTGACCTTGAGAATGTGAGATGTCTTCAGGTTTTTAATTTCAACCGCTCCATGGGGGTAAACTTTCACTAGTTCATAAGGTTCATCCCACCGAGATCGGAGTTTTCCTGGGAAAATTTTAGGACGTGAGTAAAATAGCAAAACTTTTTTACCTATAAAAAATGACTTCCTATTGACCATTTTGTCATGCCACTTCTTTGTCTTGTCTTTATAAATGGCTGCATTCTCAAAGGCATCATTCCGAATTTCTTCCAACTCTTGTAATTGGACATTTCGATGTAGACCAGCCTCATCAATGTCCATATTGCAGTGCTTCACGGCCCACCAAGCTTTATGTTCCAACTCCACTGGTAAATGACAAGCCTTACCATAGACCAACTGATATGGGGACATCCCCAATGGAGTTTTGTAGGCGGTGCGGTAAGCCCAAAGTGCATCAAGAAGTCTTGAACTCCAATCTTTTCTATTCGGGTTCACTGTCTTTTCCAAAATCAACTTAATTTCCCGATTAGAAACTTCTGCTTGACCACTTGTTTGGGGGTGATAAGCAGTGGAAACTTTATGAGTCACCCCATATTTCTTGACAAGAGATTGTATGACACTATTGCAAAAATGTGTGCCCTTGTCACCGATTAAAGCCTTAGGGATGCAAAACCTGTTAAAGATGTTAATCTTGACAAATTCTGCAACCACTTTAGCATAGTCTGTTTTGGTGGCTATTGCTTTCACCCATTTAGACACATAATCACATGCTAACAAGATATAGAAATTACCAAAAGAATTAGGGAAAGGACCCATAAAATCAATACCCCAAACATCAAAAATTTCAACAATAATTATGGGATGCAAAGGCATTTGATCTCTATGAGACAAATTTCCTACTCTCTAGCATCTATCACATGCTTTACAAAACTTATATGCATCTTTAAAAATGGATGGCCAGTAAAATCCACATTCAAGCACTTTTCGAGCAGTTCGCTTGGGTCCAAAGTGACCACCACATGCATAAGAGTGACAAAAATCTAGAATGGATGCTTGTTCATGTTGTGGAGTGCATCTTCTAACTATTTGATCAGAACAAAAATGCTACAAATAAGGTTCATCCCACACATAATTCTTAGCATCACATTTCAATTTAGCTTTTTGGTGCCTACTCAAATCACTAGGTAATTGCCCAGAAACTAAATAATTCACAATATCCGCATACCAAGGCAATTCAGAATTAAGCATCAAAAGACTCTCATGAGGAAAGAAGTCACCTAAAGGAGTGGCATCCTCTTCATTATTTAAGCGGCTGAGATGATCGGCAACCAAGTTTTCGGCACCTTTCTTGTCCTTGATTTCAATGTGGAATTCTTGCAGCAATAGAATCCAACGAATCAAGCGAAGTATAGATTCCTTCTTCGACAATAAATACCTAAGAGCTGCATGGTTAGAGAAAACAATAACTTTAGCACCAAGTAAATAGGAATAAAATTTTTCTAAAGCAAAAACAATAGACAAAAGTTCCTTTTCCGTTGTTGTGTAATTTCTCTGAGCGAAGTTTAAGGTACGAGAAGCATAATAGATAACATGAACAAGCTTGTCAACTCGTTGCCCTAAAACAACTCCAACGGCATTGTCGCTGGCATCACACATAAGCTCGAAAGGTAAGTCCCATCTAGGTGGTTGTATAATAGGTGCAGATGTTAATGCAAGTTTCAAAGCATCAAATGCTTCTTTACATGCATTGTCAAAGTGGAACTCCACATCTTTCTGAAGTAGGTGGCATAAGGGTGCAGCAATCTTGGAAAAATCTTTGATAAATCTGCGATAAAAACCTGCATGTCTAAGAAAAGAGCGCAATTCCCTCACAGTAGAGGGGTAAAGTAGATTCTGAACAATATCAACTTTAGCTTTATCTACCTCTAAACCTCTACTGGATACAACATGGCCTAAAACTATTCCTTGATCAACCATAAAGTGAAATTTAGAAGAGTTTAGAACAAGGTTAGTATCCCTACATCTTTTCAAAATCAAAGCAAGATTATCTAAACAAGTATCAAAAGAGTTACCATAGACTAAGAAATTGTCCATAAATACCTCAATGATTTGTTCTACATAATCCTGAAAAATGCTCATCATGCATGTTTGGAAGGTAGCGGGGGCATCGCAAAGACCAAAAGGCATCCTTCATTATGCAAAAGTTCCATATGGACAAGTAAATGTAGTTTTATCTTGGTCCTCAAGAGCAATGGGTATCTGAAAATAGCCACTATAACCATCAAGGAAGCAATAAAACTCATGACCAGCTAACCTTTCCAACATCTGATCCATAAAAGGAAGCGGAAAGTGATCCTTTCGAGTTACATTATTCAATTTCCTGTAATCAATACAAACTCTCCAGGAATCTTGTACCCGTTTTGCAACAGGCTCATCATCTTGATTTTTCACTACTGTCATACCTGATTTCTTAGGAACACACTGAACTGGGCTTACCCATTTACTATCAGAGATGGAGTAGACGATTCCAGCTTCAAGAAGTTTAACTACCTCATCTTTAATAACCGTCATCATGTTGGGATTTAGTCTCCTTTGGGGTTGCCTAACAGGTTTTGCTTCATCTTCCAAAAGGATTTTGTGCATACAAATCGAAGGACTAATCCCTTTAATGTCGGCAATGCTCCATTCAAGGCTTCTTTGTATTCCCTAAGAACTCTCAAAAGTTTCTCCTCCTACAAAGAGGTTAGCTTACTAGAGATGATAACAGGTAAAGTATCATTAGAACCAAGAAAAACATACTTCAAATGATCAGGTAAAGGTTTCAATTCAACCACAGGTGGTTTAATGATTGATGGAAGCAATTTAGAAGAGGGAATGGGTAAATCCAAATATAAAAAATCATCTTTCACATTCTTAGCAGGAATAAAATGCAAGTCAGATATTACCTCAGAGAATCTTTCAGGGAGAGACATGTCATGACTATCATAAGTCTTACCATTCATCCCATTGTGCAAAACAAGTTCTACCCCATCATCATTATCAAGCAACAAGGTTTGATCCACTAATGTATCCACAACATCAATAGAGAAAATAACATGCACATCACTAGGATAACGCATAGCTTCAAAAATATCAAACCGAATCACATGGTTGTCAAATTCCATGGTTAAGATTCCCTCATACACATCAATCTTAGTCTTTGCAGTGCGAAGGAACGGTCTCCTGAGAAGTAAAGGAATAGGTCGAAGATCAAGTTCATCCTTTTCCATCTTAAGCACATAGAAATCGGCTGGGAAGACAAACTCATTAACCTGCACAAGCACATCTTCAACAATCCCTTCGAGATAAACGTTAGACGGATCGGCGAGTTGAATAATCACGCCGATTTCAATCAAAGGACCAATGCAAAGATTTAGGTAAATTGAGTACGGCATAACATTAATTGAAGCACCTAAATCTCACAAAGCCTTCTCAAACTTCTTACCTCCTATCGTACAAGGGATGGAAAATGAATCTTTGTCCTTACACTTGACTGGCAATTTCCTTTGAAGAATAGCATAACAATTTTCATTTAGGCTTACCCTTTCATTCTCTTTATGCTTCCTCTTGTTGGTGCAAAGATCTTTCAAGAACTTGGCATAGCGAGGCTTGATAGCTTCAATGAGAGGAATGTTAACTTGCACCCTTATGAAAGTCTCCCAAATCTCATTCTCAAGATCCTCCTTGGTCTTTTTAACTAACCTAGATGGAAAAGGAGGAAGGCAAGCATTAGTCTTGACATTGGAATTAGGAAGTTTAGAGTTTACCTGGCCTTTAGGAGCCATAGAGGTGTCTTCCAAAGTTTCTTGTGCTGCCCGCCCCTGGGCGAGGGGTCGCCCGGCCGCGGGTAGGGTATCCTCGGTATTAAAGTTTCTGGGGGTACCCGGGGCCGGGTAGGGGGGTGCCTGGGGCCGGGTAGCCTCATAACTCGAATTTTTTTCCTTGTTGATCACCGTTTCAAGCTCTTTCTCCTTCTCTAATTTTCGAAGATCACCAACTTGCTTAGCACATTTCAAAGTAATTGCTTTAAGATCAGCTCTTGGATCAATTGTTTGAGATGGAATTTTCCTAGAGAGTTGATTCTCAATTCTACTAATGGCATTAGCAAGTTGTCCCATTTGATTCTTGATGTTTGTGAGCTCCCCATCATGTCTCAACAATGTCTCATTTATTTTCACCTAGCCTTCATTCAATTGCAACTGAGTCTCACCCAACTTCTGCAACATTGCTTCAAAATTTGAACTCTGCCCTTGATTTCCCGATTGATTTTGAACATTCTATTGGCCAGGTTGAGGTGGGTAAGGTGGCCGGATGGCATTGTTGGGGTTACCATACCTCAAGTATGGATGTTGCTTATACCCAGGGTTATAAATGTTTGGATATTGATCATATTTCCTTTGCTGGGGACCTTGATATCCAACTGCATTGGCTTCTTCTGTTTGGTCATCAAATAAAGTAGGACAAGCATCAGTAGGGTGGTCAATTGAAGCGCATAAACCACATACCGTTTGATTTTTGCCTATGCCCAGTTGATTCTTCACCAAGGAAGTGAGTTGAGAAATTTGTTGCTCCAATCGAGCAGTGTTGATGGTGGCTTCCTTACCCTTATGTACCCTCCTTTCATCAATCTCATCGATGTTCTTAAGTATCAAATCTCCACTAGCAGAACAATTGAGTAATTTCTTTTCTATCACAAAAAGTCCATGGAAGAAAGCATGTAGCAATTGAAGATCTGAGTACATGTGATTAGGACAACTACCAACCAACCTATTGAACCAATCCCAATATTCGTATAAGCTCTCACCATCCATTTGCTCCCAACAATCTGTTTCTGAATCAGAGATGTCTTCGCAGCAGGGAAGTACCTCTCGAAGAATGCTGCAAGGAGAGCTGCCCAAGAATCAATGCTACCAATTGGTAGATCATCCAACCAATCCCTTGCTGCTCCTTCAAGTGAGAGGGGAAAAGCTCGCATCCTGACTTTATCTTCTTCAACTCCTGTTGGTCCTGTAGAAGAGCAAATTGTTAAAAAGCGTTTAATGTGTTTAGTGGTATCTTCCCCAGACAATCCATTAAATTTAGGTAATAAATTAATGAATCATGTTTTTAGCTCAAATGGAGCATGCAGCCTGTTGTACTGAATGTAGAGGGGTAGATTGTTCAAATTAGGAGCCATAATCTCCCTCATAGGTCTATTGTCTACCACCCTAGCTACAGGTGCAAGAGGTAGTAGCTGGCCATTCCGATTCTGATCCTGAGGTGGTGGAACTTGTTGAATTGGTGGTGGTGGCAGATCTACAACACGATTTTCCGCTTCATTTCCGTCTGCCATCTTTTGTTGATTTTCTTGAATTGCTCTTCTCCTTTGATTGTGTGCAAATCTTTCGATTTCAGGAACTAATTCGTGTTCAGGTTGTAATCCCTCAGTTCTACGGGTCATGCACTACCTGTAAACTAAATAAATAAAATTTAGTAGCAAGCAAATAGAAGAGAAACAAAAGTCTAAACATAAAAATAATAAACTAAACTAAACTAAGAGAAAAGTAGCTAATCTACTTAACTCCTCGGAAACGGCGCTAAAAATTTGATGGGTGTCGTTTACCACCAAAAAAATTAATTACTAAACCTTCCTATAGATAGGGAAAGTCTAGGTCGATTCTCAGGGAGTTGTTCACTAACTACTTTCTAACAATAAAATAAATCAGGGGGTTTTGAACAATTGAAAATAAACTATGAACTAAAATTAAAATAATTAAACTAAAGTGCAAATAAATTAAATAAGAGAAAGAGTAATTATGAGAAAACTTCCAATCCCAAGCTTGACTAATTAGGTTGACCTGATCATCGAAACAAAGAAGTTAACATATTCATCAAAATAGAAGACGTAGATTGACAAAAAACGCTAATCAATCCCATGAATTCACAACAATACTAATTAAAGCGAACGCTATTAACTAGCCTAATTGAGGTCCTAACCTTATGGCAAACTCTCAAAGAATTCAAGGTTCAACAACATTAAGAAAAGTGAATTTTAGCCTTCACGAATAATGCTCCCCAAACTAGCAAGCATTCAATTCGCATCTATAATTCCCTAGTGATTCCCATTTACCCTTCAATAACTCCCAACCATCTAGTTACTACCTTGTGAAACCTAACCAAACGATATAGAATTCCTTCTAGTAATAGACTTATAATCCTAATTAATAAGTTGATCACCCAAATTAACAAGAATTATAAATACATAAAATTAAATCTAGAATTATAGGATACTAAGAGGAATAATCAATTTAAGAACAAAAATTCTCACAAGTCAACCCATTATTTTAAACAAGGAATTGAAAACAAAAAAATTAGCTACTCATGTTATTGGAAACAAAAACACAATTGATAGTTGAATTCATGAAATTCAAAAACATAGAGTAAAGAAAAAAACCACTTTGTAGATCTTGAAAACAAGTAGAAGAGACCCACAAGAAATTCTCCCCAAGAAGAAAAAGAAAATAGAAGAAGAGAAGATAAATTTAAAATACAAGAGTCTCCCTTTATATAGAGCTCCAAAAACCTAAAATCTTTAAAATCCTAATAAAACTAGGAAAATAACTAAGCTAGGCCCTAGGTTAAGTTTAAGAGTTGTGGGATCATGAGATCTTGCAGATAAAGCCCATTTAAAGTAGGAAAACTAATTCTAAAATCGCAACCTCCGCAACTCACCTGCCCCCAGGTAGGGGGTACCCGGGGCCGGGTGTCCTCAGGCCTCAAAAAGAGAATTCTGACGCATTCCTGAGGGTACCCGCTCCCGGGTAGGGGGTACCCGGGGCTGGGTAGCCTCAGAACTTAATTTTCAAGCTTTTTCCTCTTTTTTGCTGCACAAACACGTCTACCTTCCGAGTGCAAACTTCAAGATCCGATCTTCGGATTATTTCTCCAATTTCTTCACAAAACCGCTTGATTTGTCTAATTCCATAATCATTATCTCCAAAAGTACCTATAAGACAAAAAAAAAGCAATTAATACTAATTCAAAGGATAGGCACTAGAAAATCATCACATTAAGCATAAAGAATTAAGGTAAATAAGTGTCTATCAATCCTTTTCTATCTCTATATCAATGCATGTATGCAAATGATGAATGCAAGACCCAATTATTAGAGTTAACTCGCGTAACCCGGGTTTTTGAAAACACTTCCCGGGATATATGCTTGGAGCCCCGACGCAGCTCGAGAAGAACCGTCTCATCCTCAGAGACATTCAGTGGCCCCGAAAACTCGACCACTCACTAAATGCCCATGAGGTAATTTCTTCCTTACTCACTTTTGTCTTGTTTTGATTTTAATTTTGTTGGTTTAATTCTTCCTCACGTTGTGAATTTCCTTCAACAAGTAAGTTGGGCTGCTGAGCTGGCTAATGGGACAAATTTTGAGGCTTAATTTGGACCAATCCATGGCTGCCACATCAGGTGAGTGTCTCATTTCCTTGCCTCTGTTTCTGCTCGCTGACTTTGGTTATAATGATCATGTGATGACTATGATTGGAAAAGAGAGGATGCTACTGTATGCGTGGAAAGTATTAACATGATGAATTGGCAAGAAACATTTATGAATGAGAAAGTGTGCTTGATGCTTTGTGTTTTTTTTGGTATTTTCATGAAATGCTTTGTTGGAATTTTTTTTGGATTTCTTGCTTTCCTACTTGTGAAATTTTATTTCCTTGCTTCTAAGTTGCCTTGAAAGGTTGCCTTGATTGATGCTATTATCTACGGAATGTTTAAGAGGCTTGTTAATCATGCTGAACAGTGTGCAATTCTATACCAAGTGAACCAAAGACAAAGTTTGATTATTATTCCTACTGTTAGATGTCTTGTGTTGCAATGTTTGCTGGTATGAAGTGAGGTTTAAACATGGACATATTGATTTCAAAAAACTGTTTGCTGTTTATGAGCCATCTTGTGCCCTGAATTTCCGAAATTCATAACTTTCTCAATTCAACTCCAAATGGTATGTTCTTGCAGGCTGGAGAAAGCTTGGAGAGTGCTCTTCAAGTCCCATGAGATCTTTTTGTCAAATGAAGTCATCCTGGGTGCCAATTTGCAATCTCCACAAGTTGTGATTTCTGCAATTTTGGAGGCCTGGACTGCGGGGCCCATATCTCACTCATCCTCAGTCCGAATCATGTCGTTCTTGTGCCCAAATTGAAGCACCGAGAATCCTCTACAACTTTCGTTCACAAAGTTTTTCCATTCTAGCTCTCCAAGGTAATCAAATTTGCATTTCTTCGGGACTGCGCTGTGGAAGATTTGCATGTGCTGCTTGCTTTACTTTTAACTTGGATTTTTTGCTTTGTTTCTCCAAAAAAGGGTTATGGAAGCTGTCTTGGGCAATGCAGCAACAATATAGGAGAAGGAAAGAATTTCTTAGGTCAATTTGTAAACCAAATGCCTTTTTTATCATCACTTTTCAATGTAACAAAAACAAAAGAGACATTTAATTCATTATTTTACATTATTTATGCAAATGATGCAAGTGTAAAATGATGTAATGCTATGCATGAAATTAAAAAAATGTAATACCAAGTTTTATGTCCACAAATTCTAATATGCCTTCTAATTATGGTACTAATTTAAAGGGACTAATTAGATGTGCAAAGTAAAAAGTGCTTCACTAACCAAAATGCAAATTTCATTTTCATGTGCCTTTTTTCAACTAACACCATCTTCAAAATTATGCAAATTCCACTTATGCAATGTCTAACTAGTTACTAAATTGTAAATTGAGGGTCAATTAACCAAGGAAATAAATAGAGCTTAAGCTACATGATTAACATGCAATAATGCTAAATTACTAAATGAAGATAAGTCACGAAATATGTAAGAATGCCAAAAGTGCATACTAAGATTTTTTGGGGTTTTCAGATGCAATCTAGATAATTAAGAGATGAATTAGCTAATCTAAATTAAAAGTGAACTTAAAATGACCAAAATGCCCTTGAATATGCAAATGACTAGAATGCCAAATAAGAAATAAATTGATTTAAATTAAATGATACAGGACGAAAATGGGTGTCTACACGTGACCGACAAACCGACCAAGTCGGTTTCCGTCGGTTCCATGTATAGTCGGTTTCATGCTCGGTGTCAAAATAAGGGGGTTGATTTTGTCGGTTTCGGAGCAGTCACCGACCGACTGCACCAAAACCGACCTGATGCTCACCCTTGGCTAGATCACCAACAAGTAATTTGCAAGATCAAAATATTCGAGAGGTCCCTCTACTTAGGCGAAAATCTCAATTTGGTCCATCTACCTAAAAAACTGTTAATTGAGTCCCTTTACTTAATAACAATTGTCAATTGAGTCCCTCTACTTGTAGGATTGTGTCGATCGAGTCAAATCACTAAAGGTTGGTATTGGGGCCGTTAAGTCATGCTGACATGTGACATTATCTGATGACACGTTAGCATGACACTTGAAAAAATTGTATTTTTGAAAAATAAAACACCACTGTTCAGGTAGTGGGATCAAATTGACACAATCCTGTAAATAGAAGGACTCAACTGACAGTTTTTTTAGGTAGGGAACCAAATTGAGCTTTTTTGTCTAACTAGATGGACTTACCGGGTATTTTGACCCTAATTCTTTAGAAACCCTATAAACCTCACCACCACTTTTAATTTTTTCTCACCTCGCTGTTGTCCGGAATCCTCCCCACCGCGCCGACCACTATACTTTGTTGCCTATCACTAGCAAACGCTAAAAAAATTTCCAGATTTACTCGTTGCCACCCACTTGCTCCCAATCTAACCTTATATTTCCTTCAAAATTCGCCTTCAACCAGCCTAAATTGCGGTTACCCACCGTTGTCGCTGTCGCATTGCCATCGCCAGTGACCTCTGGTAATTGCTGAAAGCTTTAGAAATAATGTACTTCGCCTCCCAATCCCAAATATGGTCTTGGCTTTCCGAAAATCTATGACACATGAGTGTCCTTGCCACTACATTATACAGGTTTAGAACAGGAAGCTCAAGCAAGCAGCTCTGCATGTCAGCAAATTACTCAGCAGCTTCAGTGGGTCTAAGTAGACAGCTCGCCTAGTCACACCGATTCGGAGGAGACACGTAGTGCGACTAACCCACATGTTATGCGCTTTCCTTTGTGAGAGGGTTTGGTCTGCTACTTTTGAAGTTGATAGCAAGTTGACCGACGGTCATCATTTTGAAGCCTAGGAGGTTGGAATGCGACTACCTACAATCTCAACCCCATTCATACTACTTTTGTTTAGCTACTTTAAATTCTAGTTAATTATAGTTGCTGACTAGATTAGTGCCACTACTGCAAACTATTAAGTACATTTAATTAACTTAGTTAAGCTTGTTTTAGCTTTTAATAGCTCATATATAAGCTTTAGGAAGCTAGTTTGTTCCTCAGACTTGTATTTTGAAATTCAGAACTTATGTTCTTGAGCTTGTAACCTTGTCTAGGTTATCAAGACAATTCCAGTGTCACTAGAGTTGTGATTTTTTGTACCTCTTTTGATCTTGGAATAATAGAAGTATATGTATCCATTTTGATCCTCAAATAGTGGTGTTTTCTGAATCTGTTTGAGTTCAGGTGGTGGTGAACTTTGATAAGACCTAATTTGTTCTATATTATCTATGCAATTTTACCTTGTTTTGGTAGTTCTAAGTGCATATTTAACCCCATATTTCTCATATTTGCTATTTTAGGACCAATTAGAGCCATTTTTTACAAATGTGAAGATTTGGAGCAATTTTGGATCATTTTGGAGAAACTACTGATTTTGGTCATATTTAGCCCATTGAGAGCCCATGAAGCCTGAAGATAATTCCGAATCTCTAGAGATCCAATCTTGATTTCTCTAAGCCCGAATCTGGATATTCGAAGCCCGATGATTTATTTTAAGCCCAATTAATAATTATGATGTAGTAATTTCCAATAATTCTGAAGATCTCATAATTCAAAGTCCTATCAACACTAGGATTTGATATGTAGCAGTTTAGAATAAAATTAATATCTTTTGATCCAGAGCTCAGAAAAATGCAAATGAGGTATCGTTGGAAAGCTACTACCAAGCTCTACAACTTATCTTTAGACCTCGAAGCCTAATTCAGCTGTGAAGATTGTCAAAAATGCCCTTGAAGTAATCTAGACAAAATGGACATCATTCCTAGTAACAATTGGAGTTCTTTGCCGACTTGGACACTAATTGGATGGAATAACCAACTGTTTTAGAAGCTTTCGATTGGTCTAGAATATTCCCTCAACTTATCTTTGGAGTGGTTTTGTGCATAGTTGATTTGAATCTTATGGTCTTTGTATTTTTACTAACTTATATTGCATTTGATTAGAAACTGTAGATTAAATTCTTAATTTGTTAGAAGTACTCTGTTTTCTAAAGTTTGATGTTTCTAGTCAATGCTTTCATAATGTTTGTGGGTATCGTTCTAGTTAAGAAAACCCTCAGGTGACATCACACCTCCTAAGTACCTCTATCAGTCTTAGGTTGAAATGGCTTGCGTCACGAGCTAAGTGCCGTCGTACACCTATGAAAGTGGAATCAATAAATTGTTTAGTTTAGGACTAACTTTGGTTTTCTTAGGATTAACACTAGTTTGTTAGGGACTGGAAAAGCTTAAGTGTGGGGGAAATATGATCAGACCAAAATTATGCATCTTTTTATGGTCATTTTCCTATGCTTTTTGGGTATTTTATGTTTGATTATGCATTATATTGGTTATATTTGTGTTCATAGGTGTTGACAATAAGAAAAGTACAAAACCATCAATTTTGTATCTTTTTGGGACCTTTTTGTATGATTTATGGCACAAGTATTTTCCATGAATGTTTTGGATGAAGATTGGAACTATCAAGATCATGATTGAAGAGCTTGAAGAGTCAATTTTATGCCTATCAAAGTCATAAAGTTGATTGCTAAGAGTTTTCAAGGCAAAGGAGCAAAGATGAGTTCAAGGCAAGAAGACATGTCCAAGTACCGAGGCATGACTGATTGAACCAAAATTGACCCTATTTTTATAGCTATTTTACTATGTTTTTAGACTCATTTATGCTTAATTATATGCTTTTTTATTAATATTTGTGTTTTTAGTCTTTAAGTGATGTGAAAATGAGAAATTGTTATTTTTCACTATTTTTGTAGCTATTTTGATGACTTTTTACACAGATTTGAGCAAAGCAATTTTGAGCATAGATTTGGAGATTCGAAGTTCGTGTTTGAAGACCATTTGAAGATAATTTGGAGACTTGAAGACCATTGAAGATTTATTTCAAGAGGAAGAATTGAAGAATTGGAGTTTTAATTGAAGACAAGTTATGAAGAAGCCCTCAAGCTTTGTATTTATGGATAATTTCTATGGGAAGATACTCAACCCATATAAAATATTAAATGGAATTAAAATCCCAATTAATGACTCCTAAATCCAAGGAAACACCAAAATCCCGTAGATTCCCGATTCTAGTCCTAACAGGATTAGGATTCAAGAGCAATTTTGGTAGAAAATTCATAACTTTCTGCTCATAGCTCCGTTTGAAGCCCATTAGTACTCGTTGGAAAGCTAACTCCGAGATTTACAACTTTCCTTTGAAGTCCAAGACCCAGTTCTGCCATTTTCAAGTCCGAAAATGCCGTTGAAGTTTCTGCACGAATTCAGCAAAATTTCAGGATCCTATTTTAACTTGGATTCTACTCTAGGATGACTTTTAATCCAACTTGGACTCCAAGTTAGACCCTAAAACCGACTTAGACCCCTTTCCAAGTTAGGATTGGAATTCCTAGGGTTATTTCCATTATAAATAGGCACCTCCTGTATCACAAATCACACACCTTTACACACCAATTCACATAATTCTCTTTAGATTTATTTTCTAGTTTTTAGGCAAAGGGTGCCGCCACCCTCTCTAGCTATAGGGTGGTGCGGCATACCTAGGTTTTTAGCAAGGAGATTTCGCCCCTCCAAGGTCCTGTAAGTACTCTTATGCCGCTCATGGATTTTCCCGAATCCATGAGTAGCTAAATTCTTAATACTTCTGATCCTTTGGTGAATTCAATCAATTAAATATGGTGAGATTTATGTTCTTATAATTTGGTATTTTATTCTTGATAGATAGCATGTTAAACTCTGTTATAATTCTACAATCTTGATCTTTATTGATTTATGTGGCCACTAAAGAGGTAATTTGAGAGATTGTTGGCTAGATCCAAACAACAAGGCTAACGCATGAGTTTGATCGTATGTAGCAAGTTAGCTACGCTTTGCGGCGGGTTAATTGGGTTTGCATGCCAGTGATCAGATTTATCTGGTTGTTGTATGGTTTTATTTATTAAGCATGTGTGAAAGAATTAATAAAACTTAATGCTTTGAATCCTAGCAAATCTTTAAGGCTTTGCGGCTAATCGATGAGTTAGGAGGAAAAAGGGGTAATTTAAGCTCTTGCGAGAAATCTTACCTAAATAGCATGTTAGGGTTTTCCCTAGACCAGTTATCATCTTGAATTTAATATTGAATTTATCTTTTAAATCAAGGACCCATAATTAATTTGATTGTTTTCTACCATTGGTGAAGAAGTATATCCTTAATTATTGTTTTCTTTCTTATCTGCTATAGACTTAGATTTAATTTACTTTGCTTTGTTTTCTAGTTTAATTGTTTTCTGTTTAATTGCTTTCTGTCAACCTCTGTTTTCTGTGTTGTTTTTGAGAGATTTTAAGGACTAAATCTTTGGATAAAATCTATCACTCTTCTCTGTGGAATCGACCCCTACTTGCCCTATCTACTTAGTTAGGAGTTTGTTGGGATTTTATTTTTATGATTGTTGACGACCGATCAATGACACAACCTACCTGGGTGATCAGGCAAATAACATGGGTCCTCAGACAAACCATGTGGCCACCCAGGTGGAGTCGGGACACTACCCAGCTGGGTCTTAAGGCAAACCACATGGGTGCTCAAGGCAACCATGTGGGCGCCCAGGAGGAGTCGGGGCCCTTGTCAGCGCGCACAAGTTTAGCAGCTCTGCGTCACTTCCTCTTGAAGCCTTTTCAATACTTTCCAGATTTGGCAACAGTTCGGGAAAACAGCCATAACTTTTGATCCAGAGCTCCAAATGAGGTGTATGAATATGCGTTGGAAAGCTAACTCCGAGAGCTACAACTTTCGTGTTTTGATCAAAGCCCTAGCTAATAGTTAAAGGTTTGTGGGGATTTTTCTTGTGGTTTGTTCAACGACCGATCACAATTCTGGCGTCGTTGCCAGGGAAGGAAGCAATCAACAAGAAGATTGGAGACAAATTATTACCTAAGAATTTCTTACCCTTATCTTTTTCTTTTTCGTTACTTTATTTTTATTTTCATTTTTATTTTTCATTTAAGTGCTAAATTCTTCTTTTAGTCTCTGTTTTCTAGGGATTACTATTTCAGGACAATGGAGCAAGCACGTACTTTAAGGGAGTTGAACTTCAATTGTGAGATAAAGTCCCACTGCATTGATTATCCAGAGGATTTGTCTTACGAAATAAAGCCAGAAGTGGTCCATCTACTACCAATTTTTCATGGAGAACCTCATGAGAATCCTCACAAGTATTTGCGACGTTTCATCATCAAATGTGCTATGATTACTAAGATGCCTCAAGAGCAAGCAAAGCTTCGAACTTTTCCAATGACCTTGGAAGGTAAAGCAGAAAAATGGTTTTGGAGTTTGCCATCAAAGTCGATTACTTCTTAGAAGGAAATAGAGAGAGCATTCCTAAACCAATACTTTCCTGAAGCAAAACACGCCGATGTCAGAAGAAGAATCAACTCTTGTCGACAATTACCTAATGAGTAGTGGTTCCAATATTGGGAAAGGTACAACAAGATTTGTGAAAGCTGCCCCTACCACAACATAAGCGAGGAACTCTTGATACGACAATTCTATGATGGATTGTTCTATGAAGATCAAGTCTACATTGATGCAACTAGTGGAGGTAGCCTCACATTCAAAACACCTGAAGAAGCAAGGAAGCTACTCAACATCATGACTGGGAATATTCATCAATTTAGCACATCAGAATAGATTCTCGAGCCTAATGAATCAAAGTTCGAATCAGTTTGCAAAAAGGTGAAAGGAATAGAAGAGGTGGTACAATCACTCGCAACAGAAAGGGACAAAGCATATCAATTGCTTAGCAAGCAAATTGTTGACCAACATGATACCATTGTCAATTTGATGTGCTATATGATTGCGAATCAAGGGATGAATCATCATCAACAACCATTTCTACAAACACCTTTGAACATGGCTCAAGGACAAGAGAACAACATGGAATGTGACACGGGATTGAACAATGCGCAAGAATATGGAATCAATTCGATGGGAATGGAAGATTATCAACCAAGGGTTACAAAAGAGATGAAGTCAGCAGAGACCCCATTTCCTTTCTCTACACCACCAATTGAGCCTATTTTTCTTACCCCTGAAATGAAACCATCACCAAATGCCATACCCCATGTGCAAAGGCTAAGTGATGGGGAGAGTTCTGTGAAGAGTGAGGAGGAAAAGAAGTAAGATTTTGGGAAGAACTCAGCTTCATCTCCAACAGTTACTCAAGATCCACCAAGGAAGAAGAGGGAACCAAAGAAGGAAATGATGCCGCCTAATGATTGTCCAGCATTGTTTCCTCAACTACTTGAGCCACAAAAGACATGCAGTGAAGAAAGCCAACTCGATTCACTTCAGAAGTGGAAGGTAAACATCCCTCTAATTGCTGCAATCGAACAAGCTCCCATGGAACAATGGAAGATGGTAGATGGATTGCTAAAGACTACAGAAAGGGATCATGAGGCAGAAATTGAAGCTACATTTTCAATGGAGGAACCAACCTATTCTGAACCAAGTACGATGGAAGGTGAATTTCATGAAATTGTTGTCCCAATCATGAAGGAAATTGAAGAGGTGTTAAGCAAAACATTGAATGTTTTGGAATCACAAGAGCTTAATGCACAAGACCTCATTAAATTTTTCTTTAATGATGAAAATGATACCCCATGCATGGTCTGCATCCCTACAACACCAAAGGAAACTCCCAAGATTGTGCAAGAAGAAAAGGAGGCACGAAAGGAAGACATCGAGATGGATATTCCTCCACCTTCTCCACCAAAGATTGCCAAGCACAAGGAAGAGCCACCAAATGATGAGCACTTTGGACATTCTAAAGAGTTGAAGGATCTTGTTCATAACCAACTTTTGGAACCTATAAGTCCAAATTTATTGGGGGTCAACAAATTTCTTGAACATGAAAGCTATGGAGAAGAGGAATGGATATCCTTGGATCAATTCCTTTTGAAGGATGAGGAGATTAACCAAGATGAGGATACTTCACAAGGGAAAGAAAGAAACAATGCCAATCGAGGATGCCGAAAGCTCTCATTGCATCCACCTCTAACGGCAACACAAATGGCATTGTCATTCATGGCCATTCATGGAGTCGCTCTCAACAAAATTGGTGAATTCTTTCCTTGCCTCCTATTTTACCCCCTACTTTTATGCTCAAATTCTTCATATCTCGTCATATCTATTTTTTGCTTTGAAGTGGTATGATCCACCTTAACAAAGGGAGATGGAGGAAAGTCTAGCTAAAGACAATAAATAAAGGCACTTATTGGGAGGCAACCCAATTTTCTAACCCTTTGTTTTTTGTTTTTGAAGTTACTAATTTTTCTTTTGTGTCATAGTATAGTTAAACTTAATTGAAGTTTGATAAAGAATGAGTGAAAATTCCGCACAAGGAATAAGTTTGCATGGATTCTGTTTCAACCTTCATGAAACTCGACGTCTACCTTCAAGGAGGTCGAATCAGAAACTCGTTTTGCCAAGTGATCATGTTTACATGGAAGGAAAACTACAAGGAGAATCTTAGCGATTGAGAAGACTTGCGCACTCCAATCAATCAATAAAAATTTTCTTTACCTTTTCCTCTTTTGTGCTTTATGATTAATCTTTAGAGAACAGACATGATGATATGGTAGACTTGCATGCTTTTTCTTGTTCCTTGAACTTAATGAACTTCAATTTTGTTACTTATTAGGTACATTGAAAACTAAGGATTACATAGTTCAATTTCAAAGAAGGATTAAAGAAAAGTCAACAATGAGGATGGAAGAATCATGCACACGAATGCCAACACCCAAAATAAGCCTTTCTTAACCTTTTTCCTTCTCAGTTGTTCTTTAATTGATGATATCTTTACTTGATGAATTGAATATGTTAATTCTTTGTTTTGAATGGTATTTCATGCATCATTTGTATCTTTGCACTCATGCATATTCACATATCATTGTATATTTCATACATATAGAATCTTAAGTGATAAGAGCTCAAGGTAATCCTTAAAGCATTTGAAGAATTTTTGGGATCTTTAGAACACTTATTTTCAGGATTTTTCGTAAGAGACAAGTGTTTTTGGATTGAAGAATTTTGGGAATTTTGCATGACTTTGGATGATATTTAGTTTTGGGACATTAGAGTCGAGTTTGAAGCAAGTTGGTAAGCAAAATGCAAGGGAGAGCATATGGGAAGCAAAACCTGACTCGACCTGGGCCCCTAGGCAGATCGCCTGAGCACCCAGGTCGTAACCCACAGTCCCCACCTACCTCGCACATGCCATGCCAAGGACAGCCAGCCCGACTCCAGCTGGGCCCCCAGGTCGCAAGTCTGAGCACCCAGCCCGTAGGCTTGAGCACCTAGGTGCGAGCTGCTGAAGGTCGAGACCCCATGCTGCCACACCCAGCACACAGGCCAAAACCAACTTCCATCCCAACAGCCATCACCCAATCTCCAATACGATAAATACCACACAACACCCACCTTCAATTCTCTAACACCCATCTCCATTCCAAACCCTTTTTCTATTACCTCCAAATTTCAAAATTCACCCACTTTAATTCTCAATTTCACTACTTCATCACTTACGAATTATTTCTTTCATCTTTTTATCACCCAAAACCACTTACCCATTAGATTAATCAACACCTTTTCCATCAAAATTCCTCAAGTTCTCAAATTTTCAAGTTTTGGAAAAGTTGTAGATTTCTTTGGATTCTTGTTTGAAGTGGTTAGAAAGGAGATAAGAGATCATTTTGGAGTTGATTGAGGAGCTTTTGAGCCTTGGGAAGCGCTACAATGGAACAACAAGTGAAATTTTTCAAGAAACCAAGGTAATAATAGTCAAGTACATGGAACTTAGGGATAAGCTTCGCATTGATTTCTATGTTGTGGATGAGCTTTGTCTTGGATTGGGCCGTTGTGATGGAATACCAATGGCTACGTTGTAACTCTCTATGTGAGTTGTTTGAGTCATTTGGGTATCAAGAGACAAGTCATTTTCAATCATTCACATTGGGATAATGTACATAGTAGGACTTAAGAGTAAGGAAACGAACAACCACATGTGGAAGTGCCACCACCCTTGGAAGTTAATGTTTCGAAGAGATGCTATGAGAGATTTTCAACACCTTATGATTCTTGAGATAAGGCAACATAGGAGTGAGAGAAGAGCTTATATTGAACAAATGGAGGATACCATGGATGACTACATGGGTCAACGGAGACCAAGGAGGCCGTTAGCTTTTATCCTTATGATTTTTTATGCTTTACATTTTATCATAACATTGCATGCATTTTTCTTTATGTTTTATTTGTGTTTTCATTTGTCTTTGTCTTATGTTTATTTTGGATCTTATGTGAGACTTATGTGTTTGAATGCTATGATTGATAATATGTTTAGATTAATTTGCTAAGATTGGGTGCGACTTTCTTTGTGAATTATATTTTACATGTGCTCAATTAATTTTGATTACCCCACTTATTGTGTTTTGGTTGCTAGTGAATGATTATTTGATTTGTCTAGAATATTGGGTCTTCTTTATAAGTCAAATTATCATTTTGCACTTACTTTTCCAAAAATTTCAAAGAGATCATTGAATTTTTTGTCAAACTACTAGCACAACACACATTGAGGACAATGTGTCTTTTAAGTGTGGGGGAGGGATTAGTCTATTTGAAAGATCCTGTTTTTCAATTTTTCTATCTTATTGACTAGAAATAAATTTTTCAAAATTTTTTAAAGAAAATTGAAATTGTTTTGTATTTCTAATAAGTTTTGATTTAATTTCCATGAGTATAGTCTTTTGTAATATTAATTTGGTTTGAATACATCGAAAATATTTTTCAAATTTTCTTATGACTAATTTCATTTTTTGATTGAGAAGTGTGGTTAATAAGGTTTTTCATACCCAAAAATATTTTGACAAGTGTATTACTTCTAGAACTTGTGTTGAATGTTGTGTACATTTATGGAAGTATGTCATGGATATGTCATAGACAAAGTGTGGGAGAATGAAGGGTAGCTAAAATCTTTTAAAAAAGAAGTGTTTTCATGAAAGAGGAGACGAGATACTTCTGATCTTTCCATAGTTGTCACTCTTTAATATAAAAAATAAAAATAATAATAAGGTTAGTAACCTTAAAAGAGGATTAGAGGCATGGAATTGTGGAAGTATTGTCCCCTATGAAAAAATGAGTTGTTAGTAAACCTCAAAAAAAAAAAGGGAGTTAGTAACCCCTAAATCATGAACACTTCTAAGGTTAGTAACCTTGTTTTCTTAAAATGTAGTCACCCTTTTTAAACTCCATTATACTTTTGATCCTTGATTAATATCCATGATATTACTTTATTTGGAGATAGATGTATATACAAGCTTATGGTAAGTTTTCCTTTTCAAAATCATTAAAGGTGTGTTGATCTTAGAAATTACATTATTGATTGGAGTGGTTTTGTACATAGTTGATTTGAATCTTATGGTCTTTGTATTTTTATTAACTTATATTGCATTTGATTAGAAACTGTAGATTAAATTCTTAATTTGTTAGAAGTACTATGTTTTCTAAAGTTTGATGTTTCTAGTCAATGCTTTCATAATGTTTGTGGGTATCGTTCTAGTTAAGAAAACCCTCAGGTGACATCACACCTCCTAAGTACCTCTATCAGACTTAGGTTGAAATGGCTAGTGTCACGAGTTAAGTGCCGTCGTACACCTACGAAAAGTGGAATCAATAAATTGTTTAGTTTTAGGACTAACTTTGGTTTTCTTAGAATTAGCACTAGTTTGCTAGGGACTGGCAAAGCTTAAGTGTGGGGGAAATATGATCAGACCAAAATTATGCATCTTTTTATGGTCATTTTCCTATGCTTTTTGGGTATTTTATTCTTGATTATGCCTTATATTGGTTATATTTGTGTTCATAGGTGCTGACAAGAAGAAAAGTACAAACTCATCACTTTTGTATCTTTTTGGGAACTTTTTTGATGATTTATGGCACAAGTATTTTCCATGGATGTTTTGGATGAAGATTGGAACTATCAAGATCATGATTGAAGAGCTTGAAGAGTCAATTTTATGCTTATCAAAGTCATAAAATTGATTGTTAAGAGTTTTCAAGGCAAAGGAGCAAAGATGAGTTCAAGGCAAGAAGACATGTCCAAGTACCGAGCCATGACACATCCTACCTGGGTGATCAGGCAAATCACATGGGTCCTCAAACAAACCATGTGGGCACCCAGGTGGAGTCGGGACACTGCCCAGCTGGGTCTTAAGGCAAACCACATGGGTGCTCAAGGCAACCATGTGGGTGCCCAGGAGGAGTCGGAGCCCTTGTCAGCGTGCACAAGTTCAGCAACTCAGCGTAACTTCCTCTTGAAGCTTCTTCAATACTTTCCAGATTTTGCGACAGTTTGGAAAAACAACCATAACTTTTGATCCAGAGTTCCAAATCAGGTGCATGAATATGGGTTGGAAAGCTAACTCCAAGAGCTACAACTTTCGTGTTTTGGTCGAAACCCAGATTTGATATTTTGATGGACGCAAATGCCCCTGAATTTAGCGGATAGAATCTGTGCTGGGCTAGATTGCGTTTTTGATCAAGTTAAGCCCATATAACCTAGTTGGGTCAGCTTGAAGACATGGAGAAGAGCCCAGAACGTCGCTAGGGTTAGGCTAAGTCATCTAGAACTCTAAATTAAACCCTAGGCAGCCCCCTATATATACCCTTTTATTCTAGAACCCTAGCTATCATCTCTCTACAACGTTTCTCTTCTTATTCTCTTAGGTTTGGCGGTTTGGAGAGGAGGCAGCCACCTCCTCCTCTTTTGCCTCATTGTTTTGTAAGTTTTCAATCTCTCATGGATTGGAGTTTCCAATCCATGAGAGTCTAAACCTTTATACTTCTTTTTCCTACGTATTTTTGATTGATAAATTTATGGTGAGACTTTTGTTCTTAATAATTTGATTTTTCTGTTTGAATATGTTTCTTATCCCTGTACTTCATCTTATGTGTTCAGGTTTTGATAGATTTGGATGGTCACTTTATCTTGATAAGTATGAATGCTATTGTTAGATTCAATTTAGCTTGAGTCAGACTAATATTGGTCTAAGTGACAATTGTGATTCTAGGAGTCCTAAGTACAATGGGGTTATCAAACCTTGTTGAAATCTATAAGCCGAGATGGTAATAGATGTAGATGAGATTGGTTATGATTTATCATGCATGTGGAAAAAAATAAGCTTAATGCTTATTCTAGGAAAGGTGAAACCTAGATCAGAATAATAGAGGTTAATTTTAGCGAGATGCAGATTACTCTTATTAACATGTTGGAATTAGCATTATGTCTGTTCCTATACCAATTTTTCAAGTGGAGTTGTTTAAAAGATTAAGAGTATTACTTTGTTCCAATGACAATTGATGTCTTCGTCTTAGGCTATATATTGATTTGGAATAATTTATGATTCTTAATTGATTGCAATTTAAGTCAAATTCATGTTTTGTGTCTATGATCCATGATTTATTTGATCAAAATAATTACCTAGAGGAAAAGAAGTATGTTTCAATTAATTGTTTTTCTCATTTTATTTTCTAGATCTTTAGTTTAGTTTTATTTAATTGTTTTCTAAAATTGATTTTGTTTTGAAAACCTATAAAAAATACACTTTGGTAAGATTTTCTTTAGTGTAATTTGGCTTTAATTTGTTTCCACCTTCTCTGTGGGATTCGACCCCCACTTGCCCTAGCTAATAGTTAAAGGTTTGTGGGGATTTATCTTGTGGTTTGTTCAACGACAGTTCACGTTGCCCTTATCATCAACATTGGTCTTAGGAACAAATGGGGCTTTAGAAGTATTTCTGATGCGCCAAGGGCTTATCATGGACTTGAACATGACAATGGAGATCATGGAAAGGATGAGCATGGAGTGCAATGAAGCATGGAGAAGCATGAAGATCAAGGAGATATCGTTAAGCATGTCCCAAGCACCAAGAAGATGCCATTTGATCAATTAGAGATGCCTATTGGTCCTATGACAAGAGCAAGAGCTAAAAGATTCAAGGATACACTTATGGGCCTTGTTCGAAGTCACTTAGATGATATGAAAGCCATTGATGCGCCATTGAAGAGCTGTGGTGATGATTTGAGCAAGCATTCATCCATTAGTTCCAAGATCATCACTTTACTTGCCATAGATATGCATTAGAGCTTATTGTGTTAATTAGGCCATTGTGGGCTTTATTCTATCTTAGATTAGCTTATCTTTATGTTTAGATGACATTAGGATTGGGCCTTGTTTGACTAAGTCCAATTCTTGTTCCTTGTTATTTATTTTTCCTTGTCTTTTCCTTATGTGTGCCGCCCAAGGCATTCTAAACCGCCAAGCGTCCTTATTTTTGGATAGTTTAGGTCGATTCTTAGCCTATATAAAGGCATCGACCCCCCCCCCCCTTTGTAAATATTAACCTAAAAAATACCCTATTTGTTTTCTCTCTATTGAACCCTCGACATTTTTCTTCACTCCCTAGTTGCTTTCTTTTTTGCCCCCCCTTTTTTTTTACCCACCTCAGCTAGCTTTGCTTTTTCTTGATCGATTTCTTTAGCCACTTCAATTTGGGGACTAAGGTTTCAAATCTCTCCAACATATTCTGTTTGCCATCTAATTCTTCTTCACATGCCATAATTCTCTGTAGAAATGCTTTAACATTCCAATTCACTTTAACAGTCTGACATTTACTTTTAAATAGATTTGCAAATTCTTCAGTTTGATCACCTTTGACCCCACTGTCAGCCATCAGTAGCCTCAGCTTCCCCGCATTGGCTAGGACTAATGTTTGATCTTCCTTCCCAGACTCTATCTTCAATCTCCAACCCATGATGGATCTCCTCCCCATCTGCAAAATCACCACCATTCCAGGCGAGCATATACCGATCATTATTGACACATAAAATGTCTTGGTTCCCAGAAAGCTTCTTTAACCGACCTGACTGACAAGCCGACCAAGTCGGTTTCCGTCGGTTCCATGTATAGTAGGTTTGATGCTCGGTGTCAAAATAACCTACCAAGTCGGTTTCCGTCGGTTCCACCCACTTGCTCCCAATCTAACCTTATATTTCCTTCAAAATCTGCCTTGAACCAGCTTAAATTGCGGTTACCCAGCGTTGTCGCTGTCGCAATGCCATCGCCAGTGACCTCTGGTAACTGCTGAAAGCTTTAAAAATAATGTACTGCAACTCCCAATCCCAAATCTGATCTCGGCTTTCCTAAAATCCGTGACATAGGAGTGTCCTTGCCACTACATTATACATGTTTAGAAGAGGAAGCTTAAGCAAGCAGCTCTCCATGTCAGTAGATTACTCAGTAGCTTCAGTGGGTCTAAGTAGACAACTCGCCTAATCACACCAATAAGGAGGAGAGCCGTAGTGCCACTAATCCACATGTTAATAGCTTCGTTTTTGAGAGGGTTTGGTCTGCTACTTTTGAAGTTGATAGCAAGTTGACCGACTGTCATCATTTTGAAGCCTAGGTGGTTGGAATGCGGCTGCCTACAATCTCAGCCCCATTCATACTACTTTTGTTTAGCTACTTTAAATTCTAGTTAGTTATAGTTGCTGACTAGATTAGTGCCACTATTGCAAACTATTAAGTTTGTTTAATTAACTTAGTTAAGCTTGTTTTAGCTCCTAATAGCTCATATATAAGCTTTAGGAAGCTAGTTCGTTCCTCAGACTTGTTTTTTGAAATTCAGAACTTATGTTCATGAGCTTGTAACCTTGTCTAGGTTATCAAGACAATTCCAGTGTCACTAGAGTGCTGATTTTCTGTACCTCTTTTGATCTTAGAATAATAGAAGTATCTCTATCCATTTTGATACTCAAATAGTGGTGTTTTCTGTATCTGTTTGAGTTCAGGTGGTGGTGAGCTTTGATAAGACCTAATTTGTTCTATATTTTCTATGCAATTTTACCTTATTTTGGTAGTTGTAAGTGCTTATTTAACCCCATATTTCTCATATTTGTTATTTTAGGACCAATTGGAGCCATTATTTACAAATATGAAGATTTGGAGCAGTTTTGGATCATTTTGGAGAAACTACTGATTTTGGTCATATTTAGCTCATTGAGAGCCCATGAAGCATGAAGATAATTCCGAATTTGTGGAGATCCAATCTTTATTTCTCTAGGCCCGAATCTCGATAATTGAAGCCCAATGATTTATTCTAAGCCCAATTAATAATTATGATGAAGTAATTTCCAATAATTCTGAAGATCTCATAATTCAAAGTCCCTATGTTGACTAGGATTTGATATGTAGCAGTTTAGAAGAAAATTCATATCTTTTGATACCAGAGCTCAGAAAATGCAAATGAGGTACCGCTGGAAAGCTACTTCCAAGCTCTACAACTTATCTTTAGACCTCGAAGCTTAATTTTGCTGTGAAGAACGTAGAAAATGCCCTTGAATAATCTGGATAGAATGGACTGCATTCCTAGTTACAATTGGAGTTCTTTGCCGACTTGGACAGTAATTAGACGGAATAACCAGCTGTTTGAGATGATTTAGAAGCTTCCGATTGGCATAGAATATTCCCTCAACTTGTCTTTTCTAGAATAATTAACTAAGTACGTTTAATTAACTTAGTTAAGCTTGTTTTAGCTCCTAATAGCTCATATATAAGCTTTAGGAAGCTAGTTTGTTCCTTGGACTTGTATTTTGAAATTTAGAACTTATGTTCATGAGCTTGTAACCTTGTCTAGATGATTTCAGTATCTGTTTTGACCTTGGAATAATAGAAGTATATGTATCCATTTTGATCCTCAAATAGTGGTGTTATATGTATCTGTTTGAGTTCAGGTGGTGGTGAGCTTTAATAAGGACCTAATTTGTTCTATCTTTTCTATGCAATTTTACCTGTTTTGGTAATTGTAAATGCATATTTAACCCCATATTTCTCATTTTTGCTATTTTTACGACCAATTGGAGCCATTATTTACAAATATGAAGATTTGGAGCAATTTTGGATCATTTTGGAGAAACTACTGATTTTGGTCCTATTTAGCCCATTGAGAGCCCATGAAGCCTGAAGATAATTCTGAATCTGTGGAGATCCAGTCTTGACTTCTCTAGGCCCGGATCTACATAATTGAAGCCCAATGATTTATTCGAAGCCCAATTAATAATTATGATGCAGTAATTTCCAATAATTCTGAAGATCTCATAATTCAAAGTCCTATGTTGACTAGGATTGGATATGCAGCAGTTTAGAACAAAATTCAAATTTTTTGATCCAGAGCTCAGAAGAATGCAAATGAGGTACCATTGGAAAGTTACTTCCATGCTCTACAACTTATCTATAGACCTCGAAACCTAATTCTGCTGGGAAGAATGTCGAAAATGCCCTTGAGGTAATCTGGACAGAATGGACTACATTCCTAGTTACAATTGGAGTTCTTTGCCGACTTGAACACTAATTGGACGGAAAAACCAGCCGTTTGAGAAGATTTGGAAGCTTCCTGTTGGTCTAGAATATTCCCTCTTAGCCAATTAAAATTTTACTTAAAGACCAAGCAGTGCATTTCCTACTCAGAAAAGGATTTGGAGACAGAATTAATCCTAGCCATTCATTGATGATTATCCACCAGTGGAGATTAATTCTTAACTCATCTAAACCGATCTAGTTGCCTATAAATACAAAGTCATCATCACAATTCCATAGAACAATTCATATTTGAACAATTCTCTTAATTATCATAGTTGTAATTAGAGAGCTTTCTCTCCTAGCTCTTGTCGAACCATAAGGAGGAGACATTTTCGACATCCTCTCCTCAATATGTCGATGATGGTACTCTCAATTATGAGTGAGTAGTTCTTTTAAATACTTTTCCCCTTTGAACCCTTAAGTTATGGATTAATTATTTGATCTATGATGAGATCTAGATCTTGTTCTTAATTTCTTATTCAATCTCTTGATGGTTTGATGATGAGTTATTTAGATTATGCATGCTTGATAAGTCTATGTAGTGTATGATTGAATAATTTGTTTTCAACGATACAATTAAGATTAGTTTTCATAATCATTTTGAATTTGTTATTTGTTTGACTAATTGATTTTAATTGGAATTCGGAGTCTAATTAAATTGATTAATTGATCTTTGCTAGGATTGGATTTGGTGAATCTTTAGTAATTGAATCTAATTGTTAGTAGCATAATTTGGTTATGTTTTTTTTTGGCACCAAGAAAGCACATAATTCGGTTATGTTTGTGAATCTTTAGTAGCTAATTTATTGAATTGGATTATTATTGATCTTATGTTGTAAGGGAATATTTAGTAACTTAAATCATATGTTTGGTTTATTTATTGATCTCTATGATTTGTTAGTTGCATAATTCAAGAATCTTTAGTATTGGATTAGATAAATGATAAAAGGATTATCTTGGGAATCTTTAGTACCAATTTAATTATCCTTGACATATATTGAGAATAGATGAATCTTTAGTAATCTATTTTTCTGCCAAAAACTTATCTTTGTTAATTGATTGATTGATGTTTTGATCTATAATCCATAGTCTTTTAATTATTCTATACTTAAATGGTGATAAGTGAGGACGTATTGCCTTTTAATTATTGTTTTCTATTATAATTGAACCTGTGACAATTCAATTAATTTTCTTAAGAACTGAGCTACTAATCTGTTTGGTTTTCGTAGTTGTTTTGTTTTAGTTGATAAAGACACGTTTCTTCCTCGTGGGATCGACCTTGACTTGCCATATCTACCAGTTAGTAAGAGTTGGTAGGTTTTTAATTTGTGACTCGCTGACGACACGATCACAATTTCGGCACCGTTGTCGGTGAAGCAACTTGAAGATATCAACTAATCAAGATAACCTAGTGCCATCAACCATCTTCTAATCTCACCATATTTTTCTTTTCTTTAATTTTTTAGTTTTACTAACTCTAATTTCGTTTTTCCCCTTTCAAATTTTACAATTTTGCGATTTCATCAAACCCTAGGACCAAATCGCAAAACCTAGAAAACCCAATTTTTAATTTATGCAATCAAACCCCTACTACCCTTTTCGCAATCCCCTTTTAATTTTCGTTTTCTTTTCTTTTTCTTTGTTGAATTTTCCGATTTCCCTTTGCTTTGATTTTTCTGATTTGTTTTTGTTGATTTTTATGCTGAATTGCTATTTTGATTTATGCAAACTAGATAAAAAAAAAGCAATAGTAATTTAGTATACGAGCCTGATATTGACAAACTAGAAAAGAAGTTGAAGCAGAAAAGGAATTCTGAGAGAGATAGCGAAGAAGGAGAACCCTCTGTATCAAATTCACAAGAGCATACACCTATCAATTAACATAAATCAGTCACATCTTCATCTACATCTCGTGCATTTGCACTAAGGAATCTGCTTAATATGGAAAATCAACTTGAACCAATCGAAAGAGTTCTAACTCTTTGGGAACTCGCTGCTCCAGACTTAGCTCTTCAGCCTTTGTGTATTACAGACACCGATGTTGAAGCCCATTTTGAGTTCAAATCTGGTTTTATACACCTCTTACCCAAATTTCATGAATTACCTGGTGAAGATCCACATCGCTATCTGAATGAATTTCACATGGCATGTTCATCTATGAGACCCCAAGGCCTTAATAAGATCAAATTAAGCTCTGAGCTTTCCCTTTTACTCTTCTTGATAGAGTAAAAGATTGGCTCTATTGTTTACCTGCTGGTTCAGTCAATACATGGCTGGATATGAAAAGACAATTTCTGGAAAAAAATTATCCTGCACACAAGGTTTCCAACATCAGGAAGGAAATCAGTTGAATCAAGCAAAACCCTGATGAGAACTTATATGAATATAAGGAAAGATTCAATAGACTTGTTATTTCATGCCCACACCATGGAATTGAGTCTCATCTACTTGTTCAGTATTTCATGCAGGTTTAACTGACATAAAAAGCATGTAATTGATGCTGCTAGTGGAGGATCTTTGATGAATAAGATTGCAGATGATGCAAATAAGCTGATTAAGAGTAGGGAAAATAGTGCTCAACAAACTGGAAGTAGAGACCCTAGAGTGCGCAAATTCAATGAAATTGTTCAATCATCTTCTCAAATGAAAAGCATTGAACAAAGGTTAGATTCTATTAATCTTCAGCTTGCAAATTAGTCCAGCTAATGGAAGCTAAAGTTACTCCAAGTGTTCCTAAACACTGTGGATTCTTCTCTTTGGACACGCATTAAACGATGCTTGCCCAACTCTATTTGAAGACAATGTTGAAGAAATTAATGCAATTGGTACACAACAATTAGAAGAAAGGAATTATGATCATTTTTCATCGACCTACAATCCTGGATGGAGAGATCACCCCAATTTTCATTGGAGTAATCAATATAATGCTCAACCAAGACAACAATTTAACCAACAAAGACCATCTTTTCCCCAAAAGTTGCAAGGTGATTCTTCAAGGCTTGAAGACATTGTTTCTCGAATTGCTTCATCGCAATTGGACTTCCAGAAAACTGCTTAAGATCGATTTAATCAAGTGAAGACAATTGTCGACACAGTTATTGAAGAGATGGGAAAATTGGCCAATGAAGTCAGAGAATTTAAATTACAAGGTCAAGCTAGGATACTTGCTCAACTGATAGTCAATCCCAACTGAAAACGTAAAGCTCAATTGCTTTACGTAGTGGCGAAGATGCTAGACAAACCCTTGGATGTTAAAGCATATGAGGAAGAGCAAAAGAACGCCCTAATGCCAACACCTGTCGAAGAAATTGAGACAACTCTGATGTCATAAGTGAATTTGCTCCCACCGATTCAAAGAAAGTGGAGGAGGAAATTCTCAAGGAAATGCCTAAACTTGCTCCCTATTCTTCGAAACCTAAGAAGAAGAGTGAGATTGATCCAGATATTATGGAGACATTTAGCAAAATTGAGGTCATTATTTCATTATTGGATGTTATTCAACAAATACTGAAATATGCAAGAGCTCTTAAGGACCTATGCCCCAATAAGAAGCGTTTGCAAGGTAAGGTTTCTGTTGGAGAAAGTATCTCTACTATAATTCAAAAGGAATTACCCCCAAAGCTAAAAGACCTAGGTATATTTTCTATCTCATGCTCAATTGGAGAAGGTATGATTCCTAATGCTATGCTAAATCTAGGTGCTGCTTTGAGTATTATGCCTTATCATACATATGTTAATTTGAATCTTGGACCTTTGAAACCCGAATGATGTTGTGCTTCAGTTAGCTGATAGATTTTTGGTGAAACCTAAAGGAGTTTTAGAGAATGTTTTAATCAAGGTTCAGCACCTAATTTTCCCTGTGGACATTTATGTGTTGGAGATGGAGGAAGATGATTCCAAAAATCATTGCCCTTTATTGCTTGGAAGACCATTCTTGAAGACTGAACACACTAAAATTGATGTCTTTAATGGATCCCTTACAATGGAAATTGATGGAGAAGTTATAAATTTCCAGTCAAAATTACCATCTACATCCATTGATTCATCGTTGGAAATCAATTCTATCAACAAAAGAAGCTCAATTGAAGAAGATTTTAAAGAAAAGCTTGCTTTGACAACAATGCTTGCCATTCATGAGCCTTATCAAGGAAAAATTTAATTTTTTCCTTCTCTATCAAAGAGTGAACTTGAGCAAAGTCTAGTTCAAAGACTCTAAAGAAAGCGCTTTATTGGGAGGCAACCCATATTTACTAACTACTAACATTTAATTTTCTTTTTAGTTTTTGTAATTTTTGCATGTAGAAAATATTCAAGCACCATGGCATGTGGAAATTGGAATTGGAGAAAGCTTATTCATTGGACAATTGCATCGAGGGAGGAGGAATTGATCTCGCCATGCGATAAGCCGATTTCTTTAGGCCTACTCTTTTTAATTTTTCTTGCTTTTAATTGATTGCAATTTGTGCTTGCACAATTTCTTTGATTTTTAGGCTAGTTCGATTAAATTGAAATTTTTGCTTGCCTTATTTTTGCTTGAATTTAGTGTTTTGCATTTAGTTTAGTTGCATTTGCATATAATTTCTATGGATTAGATAGAAATCAATGCTATCTCAATTATCAAGGATGACAGAGTGATTCTTGCAAATTCTTGAAGCCCAAGTGACCCAATTTGGATAAAAAATTCTCTTGAATTTTTTAAGTAATTTGGAAGTATGAAAGTTGAAAATTGAAGTTTGAAGATTGAATTTTGAAATTAAAGAAAAAATTGTTCGAAGTCTATATCGAAATTGGAAGAATTTTTGAAGTAAAGTAGCCTAAGTGCGCTGCCAAGAAGGAAAACTGCTAGTATTAATCCGACTAGAAAATGGCTTCCTAGACCTCTTTGGACAAGGATTTGAGATATCATAGGCGGTTGTAATTATCATAACTGACTTAGGAATTCATCTTTGATGTTGGTTGTGCCTCTATAAAAAGAAATCAGCCCTTATTGTGCTTCTCATCGTTGAAAATCGAAAGCTTAAAGTGCCTTCATCGCAAATCCTACTCTTATCGCAGCCTGACCAGCCAACAATGCCGATTAAATTCTCCCAACTCTGATTGATTTTTGCAGCACCACCACCACCAAATCGAAGTTCCATCTACCATATTTTGATTTTGCAAAAGTTTTGAATCAATTTTGCACTTTAAACAGAAGAAAATCAGCCCCAAAAACCCCTGCTCGCAACATTGTTTTGCCAAATTTCGATTTTGGTAAAAATTGATTTTTGTTGTGCCGATTTTTCTTGCTTCATGAACAGTTTCTTTACTTTGTTTTCTTCAACCAAAACACCATCCAAACACTTTTCACATACCCATGGCACCCAAAAGAAAGTTTCCGAAGTTTTTCCTTAACCAACCATCATGAACCTTATGCCTCAAGTGGAGATGAATGGGAGAATGATCAAATTGGTGAACATCCTCATCAATTCATCAATGATGAAGCTAAAGATTGGTACATAACTAATGACAAAAGACATATTTTATTGGAGACGTATCCATCAAAGAAGCTAGACGCCGAGTTGGGTATTTCATCGATTTTTCATGCTTTTGGATGGGGAAGTCTACTTGAATTGAATGGTGAACATTATCCGGATTTAGTTAGAGAATTCTATGCTAATATCGGTAGAGTTAAACCTCAAGGAAATGACCTTACAATTAGAACTATGGTGAATGGAAAAATGAATACTATAAGGGAACAAACTTTGATCAATATACTTGGATTGCACAATCAAGGTACTCTTTTTGATCTTATCGATATTGAAGGAGAAAAGAAGACATTGAATGATATTTTGTGGTCAAAAAAGAAGTTGCTTTCTCTAATTTTGATATTCCAAATGATTGCCACAAAAGAGAATTTAAGTTGGAAATAATGAAGCCTAGAGATAGGGTAGTGATGCATTTGATACACCACAACATACTACCTAGAAACCCAAGTACTCATCAATAGGCTAGTCTTGAAGACTTATATGTTGCCGATCTCGTGTTGTGGACTTGAAGGAGGACGCACAATACCCATGGCTAAACTTATTTTGAGGAAGATGTGGATAATGCTACTTCTCTTGATAGTAATCTATGCTTAGGATTCCCTTTGCTTATAAGTGGTATTTTGAGGAGGAAATCGATACCTATTCGAGGTGATGATAAAGTTCTCAATATAAAGAGTTTTGTTGGCCAAGCTTGCATGCTCAACATGAGTAATTTTAGATGAGGAAACATGGATTAACACTAAGAGAGATGCTACTCTTCACCTTTGATTGTTCCTAAAAGTTATGGAATTCAAAATAAGATTATGGGTGTAAATCAAGTGGATATTGCTTCTAGTTCGAAGACAATTGTTAAGGATATGGAGCGTGACCTTCAAATTTGGGGACCTAATCAATTGATGCATCGAATTCAGAGTGATTTGAAGGAGATTCAAAGGCAAAATCAAGAGTTCTATGCAACAGTTTAATTGATGATCTCTGAATTATCCAGGAAAATTGAGAAACATTGATGAATTTCTACCCCTAGATTTTATTTTTCTTATTTTTTCTTGATGATCTAGTAGTTTAATTTTCTGTTTTGAGTGTTTAATTATTTTCCCTAGTTATTGATTTTTCGTTATTTTCCTTTCTTTAGTTGTGATTGTTTCTTTTCTTTTAATTAAATTAATTGCATATTCTATCTTTCTTAGTTAATTGAAGTCTGATTCTCTTTGCTTTGATTGATATATTTGCAATTGTTCTCGTTTGTTTGTTAGTTACCCACTTTAAAATTCATGCATTTATTCAATGTTTTGCTAGCATGTTTCCAAATTTTGTTTCTGTTCAAAACCCTCTCCCATGGGTTTTGAATTAAAATCCAATTTTTTCTAGCAATCACATTGAGGAAAATGTGTAATTTAAGTTGTGGGGGAGCAGTTGAGTGATTTACTAATTTCGAAGAAAACCCAAAAAAATTGAAAATTTTGAAAATTTAGAAAAAAATTGTTTTTAGTAAAGAGAGAGATTTTTCTTAAAACTTCATAGTTATTTTTCTTTCTTGAGTCATAATTTTGATTTCAATTTTAAGTTTTTAGCATGATTTAGTTCTTAATTTGATTCTTTTCTCAAATTTTGCTTTACTTATTGTAGACACCCATTTTTGTCTTAGGACCATGAGTTGAATCAACTTACTTCTTAATTGGTCATTTTTGCACATTCTGGGGCATTTTGGTCATTTTTGCACATTCAGGGGCATTTTGGTCATTTTTGCATATTTTGGGGCATTTTGGTCGTTTTTGCATACTCTAGGTTCTCTCTGGTCATCTTAATTATACTTTTAGTTTAGATTAGCTAAATAGCTATGAATTTTCTAGAGTTTAATTCCATTAAGTACCATCGCATTTTTGGTCAATATATTTCTTGATTTGCAATTTGGGGGTATTTAGGTTAATTTAATTCACATACCATTGGCTTTAGTCATATTTACATTTGGACCATTAGTTATAGTCTTTATATTAGCAATTTTTTAGTTAGAAGTAATTACCAATTTTAGGCTCACTCTTAGACGTAATCAAGAAAAAGAAGTTTTATTAGGCATGCTTTAAATACATAGTACATTAAGCAACATTAGATACATTTGCATATTCACAAAACCCAATAAAAGTTGGAAAAAATGAAAGATTACAAAAAAACAGTTGGTTTACATTAATAGTCCAAGTACATTAGCCCACATTTCTAGGTCTTGGTAGAGTTCATCCCATGCTAGGGTGCACCCTTCCCATCTTGTAACTTTCAGTGCTCTTCAATGAGGATCCACCCTGCAGGTTAGTGGAAAGAAGAAGTGGTGCAGCATGTGAAAAAATGTTTCCCCATGCTTGAAGCATAGGCACCATTAATTGGTGGTATGCCTTTTTCTAAAAAATGCAGCCAACAACAAACAGAGTAGGACAGCATACAGGGATGATCAATCAAGCCATGTACCCATGCGTTGAAGGTTTTTTGAAAGACCTCATTATGCATGGTTGTACATGAGAATATGAAAAAGCTGATGCGGAGAAAACCAAGCCAAGGATGACATTTAAGGAACATCAAACAAACATAACAAGTCAAACAACAAAGAATGGCACCAAAAACAGCAAATTGATGAGTAAAAACAATGTGTTCAAAGCCTGGGGAAGCTTTTTGTTTTAGGCAGATTTTGGGAGATGAGGCTCAGGATTAATTCCTGGCCTCGAAGTGCCAATCTTCCATTCAAGCAACAGTGGAAATGCAACCTAATATCATTGCAGGTCTAAATGACAAAATGGCTATCCGAACCTATTACAAGCATAAAGAGCAAGGTATGAATTCAATGCAGTCAATTCAAGGGAGGAAATAGAGTCATGAGCAACAGGCATCCACATTCAGCATTCACCAAACATTAGAATGAAAAACCAGGCCAGTTGTGACAGAGCAAGGATATCAAGATAGAGGCATTAAAATGCAGAATGACAATCCAAAGAAACAGTTGGTCACAGGAAAAAGGACCTCATGCAAAAAACTTTAACCACATGACCTAGGAAGTTAAAACTTCCTGAACATGAAGCACATCAACAGTGGAATGTAAGCCATCAAACAAATAGTAAAAGGGGGGGATATGACTAGCTTAGTACAATGGATGGTCAGGATTACTGAACTAATATGCAGGGTTTAGTGCAAGAAAGATTTGGTCGTCTGAATGGAGAAGTAGCTCCAACAGAAAGCAGCAAGTACTTGGACCAAGTAAGTATCAGTTTAAGGACTAACATGATGGTGGAACAAAGCAGGATAACAAATCCAAACAGAGGGCATTTCAAATTATTTTCAAATAGGAGAAATGCAACAACATATCAAGTGTCAATGCATCAAAGAATCTTTACAAAGGGCGAATGCATATAAGTCCATAGCAAAAGCAATACAGTATGAACAATCCACAATGCAGCAAGTATAAGAAGGCAAAACAGGCAATGGACCCATTGAACCCATACACAAAAACAACAAAGCAATAATGCAACAAGGCTGGGCAAATTATGGATTATGAAACTCATGCATCAGCAGCCACTGTACAGAAGTTTACTGCATTTTTCATAGCATCCACCAAAATACAAGAAGAAACAGAGCGTGTGCACTATATGCATACTTTCCCAATGTGCTAATAGTCTAAATTAGGGTAAATTCATGCATTTACCTTCATGGTTTTTTATTTAACCCTAGAGGTTTTAAATCTTACCACAAAAAACCCAAGTCAGCAGGAGTAATTCCTAAGAGTTATAGACAGTTACAGAGAGAGAGTGCACAAATCATCTTAGTGAAAGGAGATTTCAAACGGTGGCAGCTAGCTCATTTTGGGATTCAACCCATCTCCCCTTTTCTCGGGAACCACCTGCTCAAAACGACAAAAAAGGGTTAGCGGATTAGGAGAGGGAAGTGAGAAGAATTCGTTGAGGAAGAGAGGCTAGCTGGATCTTATCAACAACTAGCCCTCTCTCCCTTTGGCTACATATAGAGGGAAGGTTTGAGAAAAAAAAAAGGAGGATTTTTCTGTCTCGGGGATTTTCTCTCTAAAAAACACCTTAAAGAAAAGCCATTTTTTGGACAACCATAGCTAAAAAATTTCCAGATCTCTCTGATCTCGGGCTTTCTCTTCACTCTTGAAAGGAATTTTCTCGAGAATTTCTTAAAAATTTAAGCTAGGGTTCGTGGTGAGAAAAAAGGTGTTTTTGAGTGAAGGGATTTTACCTGAAATTGAGCCATCCAATTGAAAGAAGAGGGGAAACGGAGTAAAACCCGAGGATTTTAGGCCATTCCAACGGTGGAAGCATGATGATTTGAGCTTTTAGGGTTTGGGTCATTATCGATCTCAAAAGAATTCAAAGATGTGGCTCGATTAAAGGTGGTGGTCGGATTGAAATAAAGAGATCGTGCCGAAAAGAGTGGTGGAAGTTGCTGGGTTCGTGGTTGGAGGTGAAACCAGGGGATTCGTGGAGAAGGGAGAAGAAGAAGCTTTTGCTCGAAAAAAAGGGGGCCTTGCTCGAAGAAGAAGAAGACAACAGGAAAGGGCTTCCTGATTTTTTAAACGGGTGTTGAAC
Organism: Corchorus olitorius; assembly: GCA_001974825.2. Lineage (NCBI taxonomy): Eukaryota > Viridiplantae > Streptophyta > Magnoliopsida > Malvales > Malvaceae > Corchorus > Corchorus olitorius. The sequence goes on along the minus strand of AWUE01020906.1, from coordinate 27,176 downwards.
AGAACGGCGCCGTTTTATCAGGTATTGTTTCTTACTTTTTGCCTCCTAGTTTTTAATTTATTCAATTTAGTCCTCTGTCCATATGTTTTTCAGCTTACTTCTTTGTGATTATGTTGATTTTTTTTGCTTTGTTCCTTCTAGATTCATGATATAAATGGGTGATTGTTAAAAGATTATATGTTTATGTTGTTATATGACCAATTTAGTCTTGAGTATGCTAATTTGTTGATTAAAGTATTGATTTCGTTTAAAGTTTAGGATTTTAACAAAAAGATGTCATCTTTAATTGGTGGTTCATAGTAAGTTTAGTCCATATTGCTTTATTGGTTTATTTTTGCTTAAATTGCTTGTTCTTATGTTGAAGTTCTGACCTTGGTTGATTATAGCATGATATACTTGATTATTGGTTTGATTGTGGTTGCATTTCCCTGAGATTTAATACCATGCTTAATGAAAATCAAGCTTTTAATTTTTAAGTGTTGATTTTTTTTGTTTTTTTGGGAATGATTCATTTTCATTTGTGATTTCTAATTGAGTTAACTTTAATTTGAAAAATTGAGAGTTTGGCTTAAAGTTATGTTTTTTTCTTAAATCAAAAAATAACTCAAGGATGATATGTTTGACCACTTTGGGTTGTCTTTGGATTTTTTTGGAAGAAACCAAACTTGGAGCCAAAGATCAGAATTTTTCAAATTAAAAGAATAACTTGAAAGGAAATTGATTCCAAATTTGTCTTAATTTAGACTTTAAGTTCAAAGATTCGTTTCTTATGTTGGTTCAAATTAAGTGCCAATTTAACTTAAGTATGTTCTTTTATTAATGTTTCTTTGTACTTTTGAAGTCTTTTGTTTCCTTTCCATCTGTTTTGGTTTTTGATTATAGCAACCATGTAGGAATTATATATTTGAGTGTTTGAAGTTGTCCATTTTCAATTTTTGTGCTTGAATGTTGCTAATGGTTTTCTCGATATGCAGAAAGGTCCCTAGTTGTCCAATTTGGCCTTAGATTCCAATTTCTTTAGTTTACTTGTTAATTTGATTATATTTGGGGATGTAATTAATTTGATTTAGCTCAGTAATTAGTAGATAAACACATGCATACCATATTTACCTTTGGTTGATTATAATTGTTTGCACTGCATACCACCATTATAAATGTCGATTAATAAGAGGGTGTTTAAACTATGACGAGCTAATCTCGAGTAAAGGTGTGCAAGCACGACCTCTCGAGATTTCGCTCCAAGATTGAATGGTTTTCGCGAATATTCCCGGAGGACCGGCCTAGGTTCGTGAAGGCCAGTTCGAGTAAACCCCTTTTATTAATCAATTAATGAACTGGACTTTGCATCCATCATTTCGTACATGCATATATAATGTTAAGGTCCAAATTTGGAGAAAAATGAACAAAAAATGAAAAAAATCAAAAGTGTTTTCCAAAAGTGTTTTTAAGTATGTTCTCTTATTCGGTTTTCAAAAAGCTAAAAATGGCAACTCAAGAGGTTTCATGGTAAGCATTTTCCAAAGGAAATTGGTCATAAGGAGATAAGTTTTTTAAATTTAAAATTCAATTATTGAGATTAAAATTAGCTCGGAAATCGATCAGTAAACCTTTTTTGGATTAATCTTAATTTGAACACAAATCTTTGATTTAAGGATTTGACTTTTAGATTAAAATTAATCCGGAAATGGATTATCAAATCTTTTTGAGTTAATTTTAAATTCAAAAATTGAAGTTTGGTTTTAAAGACGAGTTTTTTTTCAATGGTAAGATTTTTGGCAAGTCAATAAAATCAACTAGTTTTCCTTAAAAAATGACAAAAAATAAAGTTTTGACACAGCATTTTCAAAACTTCTTCCCGGTGCGGAAGAGTCAACAAGAGAACAAACACTGAAAGAGAATCGTAACAGAATTAATCGACAGTGTTTGATTATATTCTTTTAATTCTCGACATTGATTTCAAAAAAATGCTTTTATTTTCTTTTATAACCCTTTTGAATAATAATCAAGATTAGATTAAAAGCAACCAACTTTTTTTTCGACCCAGTAGATCTATAGATTAAGAGGTACCGTCACTTGGGGTGCTAAACCTTCCCCGGGCCTAATCGACTCTAGAACCTAGATTTAGGTTACAAAGATCGGACCTTAGGTTTACTGGGTCCATTGCCGAGCTTTTGGACTCAACTTAGCTTAAGTGGCAATTAGGTGACTAATCACACCTTAGAATTTTGATTGGTGGTGACTCCATTTCCAATGTCGTTTCGACAGGGTTTCCCGGACCCGAACGTTTCGACAGCTTGGCGACTCTACTAGGGACGGTTAGAGAGTCAGGCCTCACTTAGTTTAAACGAGATCTAGGGTTAATAATAAAAATGGTTGCTTTGTTTTGTTTGTTTTGATGCTTTTAAGCTTTGATATTTCTGCTATTTTCACTCATATCTTGTTGTTTTCTTTGTTTCTTATTGTGGTTAGTTACTAGGTCTATCAGGTGTAGTTTTAGGGTACTGGTAAGCCGTTCCTTCACACACTTCACTTTATACTTCGCATTCATGCATGAGATTGCCTCAGACCCGGGCATACCTTTAGTTCTGGGAGGTATAATATGCAAGCCTTCGTGGGACTCGTTTGTCCCCGGGCAGGTTGTGCGAAAAACCTCCACCCAAGGAAATCCTATTAGCCCAGCAATGGATTCTAGTGGGGTGAATTGGGAACCTCTAGGTGAACCTTCACCCGACATATAGTGGAGCGGCTTCCAGCCTAGGTAAGGCCTAACCCATGAGGATGAGTGCATTAGGTACACAGAAGGAACATTTCTTACTCTTGCCCTTTGTGATACGAATCTAGTTGTATTAGATTCAAATCTAGCCTTGAATATCTATCAAAGTCGACTTGAACTTCCTCAACTTCTAGATGTGTATGTCGATGACCTTCACAAGGTGATTCCTCTTCTTTCGTCGGCCCAAAGTCTCCAATTAGACCTGCAATTGTTAACTCTAGAACACAAGATTCACAAACAATCAAGTATCACAACTTAATTGTTTGCTAGGACTCTACAAGATTGAAGAACCCTAAGTTTTGCTCAAATTAGAACAAAGAAGCTAAGATAATCAATTTGGGTGAAAACCTCAATTTATTAATCAACTCAACTTATGTTTACAAGAGGGGTTTGGTGCCTTTATATAGGCATAGGGTGATGCGGCTTGATCTAGATTCCTATGCCTAAGGGTAACGTCCAAATATATGGAGCTAGGTAGGACTAGTCCTTATTCTACTAGGAAAAGGAAAATAACCAACAAGGATTGGACTTAGTCAAACAAGGCCCAACCCATTGTCATCTAAACTAAATAAATAGCTAATTAAAATAGAATAAAGCACAAAATGGCCAAATTACAACTCTAATAACCTAATGCTCATCGATTTCAAGAAGATGCACAACTTGGAATCGATGGGAATATTCCTTTGTTGATGATCTCCAATGGGCTTCAAATGATCTCCGATGGCTTTAAACTCTTCAAGATGAACTCTAATGAGGCCAAACAAAGCTTCCTTGAACCTTTTAGCTCTTGCCCTTGTCATTGGGCCTAATGGCATCTTCAATGGATCAAATGGCATCTTAAGCAACTCCGATGAGCTTGAAACTTCTTCCTTAGCATCTTCAAGCTTCTCCAAGCCTCCTTGCCGTATATGCACATCCTCTCCATGATCTCCATTGTGCCCTTCAAGACCATGATGAGTCCTTGGCGCATCATCCCCTCTCCCTTGAAAAGGATTTATCCTCAAATCTGCATCATTATCAAACAAGGATAAGTCCGAGACATTAAAAGTAGCACTTATATTACCATATTCACTAGGAAGATCTAGCTTGTAGGCATTGTTGTTGATCCTCTCCAAGACTTGGAATGGACCGTCTCCACGAGGTAATAACTTAGACTTCCTCTTCTCAAGGAACCTTTCCTTCCTTAGATGCAACCAAACCCAATCTCCGGGTTCAAAGATGACCTCTTTCTGTCCCTTGTTAGCATTCTTCATGTAGTGTTGTGTTTTTTTCTCAATTTGAGCTCTAACCTTTGCATGAAGATCCCTAACAAAATCTACCTTGCGTTGCCCATCCATGTCAACTTGCACACTCAAAGATAAACTCAACAAATCCAATGGGGTTAAAGGATTAAAGCCATACACACATTCAAAAGGTGAAAATCCAGTTGTACTATGTATGCTTCTATTGTATGCAAATTCAACATGAGGCAAACAATCTTCCCAAGTCCTTAAGTTCTTTTTAATCAAAGCTCTAAGTAAGGTAGACAAAGTCCTATTAACTACTTCAGTTTGACCATCAGTTTGAGGATGACAAGTAGTTGAAAATAACAACTTAGTACCTAACTTATCCCACAAAGTTCTCCAAAAGTGACTTAAGAACTTAGCATCTCTATCACTCACAATCGTCCTAGGCATTCCATGTAGTCTAATAATCTCTTTAAAGAACAAATTAGCTACATTAATGGCATCATCGGTTTTAGTACAAGCAATAAAGTGTCCAATCTTAGAAAACCTATCAACAACCACAAAGATAGAATCTTTACCTCTCCTAGAACGAGGTAATCCTAAAACAAAATCCATGCTAATATGAGTCCATGGTTCATGAGGAATAGGCAAAGGAGTATACAAACCATGAGGTTTAGATGTAGATTTAGCTTGCAAACAAGTAATGCAACTAGAAACATGCTTTCCTACATCATATCGCATCTTAGGCCAAAAGAAGTGTTCATGCAATATCTCATATGTTCTATCAACACCAAAGTGACCCATTAAACCACCCTCATGCGATTCCCTCACAAGCACAAAACGCAAAGAACAAGTAGGTATACACAATCTAGATTCTTTAAACAAAATCCATCATGCTTATAATACTTCCCAAATCCAGAATTCTCACATGCTTTAAACACATCACTAAAGTAAGCATCACTAGCATATAAGTCTTTAATAAACTCAAATCCAAGAAACTTAGAATCAAGCATGGAAAGTAAAACATACCTCCTTGATAAAGCATCGGCTACAACATTCTCCTTACCTTTCTTGTAGCGCACCACATATGGAAAGGATTCAATGAACTCAATCCACTTAGCATGCCTCTTATTCAGCTTTTGTTGGCCCTTTAAGTACTTCAAGCTCTCATGATCCGTGTGAATCACAAACTCCTTAGGCCACAAATAATGCTGCCAAGTTTGTAATGCTCTAACCAGAGCATACAACTCCTTATCATATGTAGGATAGTTCAACGCGGCCCCACTCAACTTCTCACTAAAGTATGCCACGGGTTTCCCTCCTTGTATGAGTACTGCGCCAATACCTACACCTGAAGCATCACATTCAATCTCAAAAGTATTGTTAAAGTTAGGTAAAACAAGCAAAGGAGCATTAGTTAGTTTATCCTTCAAAGTCTCAAATGCTTCTTGTTGCTCCTTTCCCCACTTGAAAGGTGCATTCTTCTTCATCACACTAGTAATAGGGGCGGCTAAGGTGCTAAAATCCTTAACAAACCTCCTATAAAATCCGGCCAGGCCATGGAAGGATCTCACTTGACCAACGTTGGTGGGGGTTGGCCAATCCTTGATGGCTTTGATCTTCTCCTCATCAACATGTATACCTTGCGCAGAAACCACAAAACCAAGAAAAACAAGCTTGTTTGTGCAAAAGGTGCACTTCTTAAGGTTAGCATACAACTTCTCAACCCTAAGTACATCTAAAACACATCTCAAATGCTCAATATGTTCCTCTAAGTTGCGGCTATACACAAGTATATCACCAAAATAAACAACAACAAACTTTCCAATATAAGCTCTTAAAACATGATTCATTAATCTCATGAAAGTACTAGGAGCATTAGTTAATCCAAAAGGCATAACTAACCATTCATACAATCCTAACTTAGTTTTAAAAGCAGTTTTCCATTCATCACCCTCTTTCATGCGAATTTGATGATATCCACTCTTAAGATCAATCTTTGAAAATAAGCAAGAACCATGCAATTCATCAAGCATATCATCTAATCTAGGAATAGGGTGGCGATACTTAACTGTTATGTTGTTTATTGCCCTACAATCAACACACATTCTCCAAGTCTCATCCTTCTTAGGAACAAGCAAAACTGGAACTGCACATGGAGAAAGACTCTCGCGCACATAACCCTTTTCTAGCAACTCTCCAACTCCTTTGTTTCATCAAGGTTTGTCCTATATGCTGGCTTGTTTGGAATTTGCGCCCCAGGGATGAAGTCAATTTGATGTTCAATCCCTCTAATTGGTGGTAAACCACTAGGAATCTCCTCAGGAAACAAATCTGCATAATCACTCAAAAGAGAAACAATGTTGCTTGGAAGCTCTCCATCCAAGTTGTTAGTAGTAACAAGTGTATTTTTAAGCATAAGCAAGATCAAAACAGAATTATTATTCAAAGCATTCTTAATCTCACTCTTAGTAGCTAACATACACTCTTTAACAACTTTGTTAGAACTATCAACCAAAACAGCCTTGTTTTCAGCGCAATTAGAACTAGAATTAGCATGCTTTTTCTTTTCTTGAGCCCTATATTCAGATTCTAATTTAGTAAAATCATCCCTCAATTTCAATTGATCTTTCAAAGCTTCTTGGGGTGATAAAGGAATTAAAGTGAAAGGCTTCTTACCACACATGAAAGTATATTGATTGGCCTCACCATCATGTTGTACCTTGTTGTCAAATTGCCATGGTCCACCAAGTAGTACATGAAATGCTTGCATTGGTAAAACATCACACAAAACATCTTCATTGTACCTGTCCAAAGAAAGAGAAACTAAAACTTGTTTGTTAACTTTAATTTCCTCCTTGTCGTTGATCCATCCTAAGCTATAAGGTTTAGGGTGTTTGGTAGTGGGTAATTGCATCTCCTTCACTAGGTAAACACTAGCTATGTTTGTACAACTCCCACCATCAATGATCACACTACTAGGCTTCCCATTCGCATACATCCTAGTTTGAAACAAGTTTTCTCTTTGGTTGTGCACATCTTCTTTCACAAAAGCACTCAAAGTCTTTCTAGCAACCAAATTCTTAAGCGCATATCCCTTACTATCATCATCACTCTCTTCTTGCGCAGACTCCTCCTCATCATCCCCATCACCACTTGAACCCAAATTGAATTCCTCATCTTCACTCACTATCTCACCATGATCATTAAGATACATCACCTTCTTATTAACACAATCTTTGGCATAATGACTATATCCCTGACACTTAAAACACTTAACATGAGATTTAGAGGAAGAACTAGATGAAGGTTTAGAATCGGATTTAGGACTTACTCCCTTTTGTTGCGTAACCTCCTTCTCCTTGTTGGAAGTTTTCTCATCTTTCTTGATTGGAGTTTTCCATGAGTTTGATGATGAAAATCCCTTCTTTGCGCCACTCCTCTTAACTTGTCCCTCGGCCTTCAAAGCTTGTTGTAATAAGTCCTCAACATCAAAATATTGTTGCATCTCCACAATATCATGAATTTCTCTATTTAACCCCTCAAGAAACCTAGCCAATGGTGGCTTGTGTTGGTTCCTCAATTTCGGCTCTGGACATCAACAACATCATCTCGGAGTAGTACTCATCAACACTCTTTGACCCTTGCCTCAAGGTTTGCAAACTTTGGTAAAGGAAGTTGATGTAGTAGCTTGGCACAAATCTCTTTCTCATGACACTCTTCAGTTCCGCCCAAGTATCTATAGGTCTCTCCAAATTTCTTCTCCTTAACTGCACCAATTGATTATACCAATTCAAAGCATTCTCAACAAATTCAAGGATAGCAATTTGTACCTTCTTAGATTCGGCATAGGGGTGATAATCAAAATACATGTCTAGCTTTGACTCCCAATCCAAGTAATCCGAAGGTGTCCCTCTCCCATTGAACTTTGGGATTTTGTATTTGATGTTGTCTTTAATCTCCTCCCTTGGGTCACCTCTCCTAGGCCGCAAGTTTTCATTGTAGGCTTGACCTCCAAGTTCTTGTTGCCTTAATCTTTCCATTGGATCAACTCTCCTAGCAAGTTGCCTTTGAGGTTGTTGTTGTTGATCCCTTTGTTCATTGTTTGGTGCGACTTGGTTCTCCCTTTGTTGAGGTGGTGGCTCTTGTTGAGCTTTAGCCATATTTTCCATCCGTGCATCCATGGCATCTAATCTTTGTATAAGTGTTTGCATCATGGTAGCCAAGTCATTGTTTTGATTTTGATCTCCCATTGTACCTACACACAAAGAAAAGTTAGTAATAAAATTTTCTCACAAGTGTGTGTGTGAATTACCTTTGTTGTGCTCTCGTGTTTGCACTCAACCTATGGATTGGGGATCCACTACTCTCTTAATGATCTCACAAGATTATGCCTTTCTCTAGCTTCAATAGGCCTAATAAGAGCAAATTGTTAGAGCCTTCTTTCTTCTCGTGACCTACTTGAGCAACAAACAATTAAGAGCAATAACTTGAGTGAATCAAAATAAAAGTGTTCTTTATACAATCCAAACAGCCTTTTGTCTCCCAAACTTGCTGCAAAAAACACAATCAACACAAATCAATCAATTTAATCAAAAGAAAACCCTAGTACCACTTAGATCCAATTTTAAACCACTTATATCCAATAGGGCTTCGATTCCAAAATTCTGCAAAACAAACTTCAATTCACAGCAAAAGCAACCCAAGAAACTCAAACAAACAATCAATTAGGGTTAGATGCAATCAATTGAATCAATTGCAAAAAAGAAAACCCTAATCCCCAAATTCCCAAATCAAGAACCCTAGATTCTGGAAAATTTCGATTTCGACACAGATTTTTTTGATTTTTTTCAGTATTTTTCCCAGAAAGATCACACTAAAAGAAGTCTAGATCTCAAATTGCAAAGCTTTCCGAGTTCAAACGAAGCCAGAATAAATTTCACAAGATTCTGGTCGAAAATTTTTTTATTTTTTTTATTTTTAAAATATTTTTCGATTAAACTACAAGGTATGAGGACTCCAAATCTGAAATTTCACGTTGATTAGAGTTAATATGAAACCACAATAAATTTTTGAATTTTCAGAATTTTTGGATCTTGAAAATTTGAAAAACTTTGATGGATGAGATGGATAAAAAACTTGATGATAGATGAATAGAAGGATAGATTTACCGATTGAAGATGACAACCTATGCTCTGATACCAATTGATACGAATATAGTTGTAATAGATTCAAATCTAGCCTTGAATATCTATTAAAGTCGACTTGAACTTCCTCAACTTCTAGATGTGTATGTCGATGACCTTCACAAGGTGATTCCTCTTCTTTCGTCGGCCCAAAGTCTCCAATTAGACCTGCAATTGTTAACTCTAGAACACAAGATTCACAAACAATCAAGTAACACAACTTAATCGTTTGCTAGGACTCTACAAGATTGAAGAACCCTAAGTTTTGCTCAAATTAGAACAAAGAAGCTAAGATAATCAATTTGGGTGAAAACCTCAATTTATTAATCAACTCAACTTATGTTTACAAGAGGGGGTTGGTGCCTTTATATAGGCAAGAAGGGGGAGGCGGCTCTGATATAAATTCATATGCCCTAAGGGTAAAGGAAAAAGCTACGAAGGAGCTAGGAAGGACCCTACTCCTTATTCTACTAGGAAAAGGAAAATAACCAACAAGGATTGGACTTAGTCAAACAAGGCCCAACCCAATGTCATCTAAACTAAATAAATAGCTAATTAAAATAGAATAAAGCACAAAATGGCCAAATTACAACTCTAATGACCTAATGCTCATCGATTTCAAGAAGAATGCACAACTTGGAATCGATGGGAATATTCCTTTGTTGATGATCTCCAATGGGCTTCAAATGATCTCCGATGGCTTTAAACTCTTCAAGATGAACTCTAATGAGGCCAAACAAAGCTTCCTTTAACCTTTTAGATCTTGCCCTTGTCATTGGGCCTAATGGCATCTTCAATGGATCAAATGGCATCTTAAGCAACTCCGATGAGCTTGAAACTTCTTCCTTAGCATCTTCAAGCTTCTCCAAGCCTCCTTGCCGCATATGCACATCCTCTCCATGATCTCCATTGTGCCCTTCAAGACCATGATGAGTCCTTGGCGCATCACTTTGTCTTTCGAAATGATAATAAAAATCGTAGAACGAGTAAAGTGATTACTCATCATGTTAAGACCAGCCCTCCCCAAAATGGACACTCGGTCCAGATTTTCAAGGAAAATTCTCATTTTCATAAACAATGGGATTTATTTTAAAGCTTTATTTGTTTCGGTTATTCCTGTTATTTCCTTCTTGTTATCTGTACTGACATTGCTCTTTTTGTTTTACTTTCTTGGTTTTCTTTCTCTGGCCGCACCCTTCCCATGCATCCATAGGTTGCCATATAATGTCGGAAACCAGAGGAATGGATTTAATGACAGACAGTGTGAATCAGAATTCAGTTCAGTTAGGCACTAGTATGACTGTCGAGATGGAACTACCGCCCATGGACTGTATGGACACTAGGCAAAATGATTTGAGGGAATTGGTCAAGCTATGGGGAGAATTGCCAGATAAAGAGGGGTTCCAAAAGAAGTATGGGCTGATAGGGTCTTTGCTCAGAGTGGACGTAGACCATGTGATGCTGAAAGCCATGATTCATCGTGGAATCCAGCTTACAGGTGTTTCGTGTTCAATGAAGTAGACATGACTCCTACTGTTGAAGAGTATAGTGCACTGCTCTTTCCTGGGAAACCGGTTACTTGCAAGGTTTATTGGAGAAGTTATGACTATCAGCCGCACAAGAAGCTGCCAGCCATCATGCGGGAGAAGTTTGCAGAAATTAAGAATGAGATTAAGAAGCTGAGTGACAAGACTAAGGGTATATCAGCTAGGTATCTTCTAAGCAAAGCAAAAGAGCATATGAAGGGTGAGAGGGGGGCACAAGATAATGGCACTTTTGATTTATGGCTCTTTCCGTCAGCTTTAGGATATGAGGATGAGGTTTTGGTGGATGTGTTCGACCAGAACGAATTTGGGTTCGAAATTGCACCTGCAATACTGGCAGAGATCTGAATTTCTATAGGCTCCAGGGAAATGGCAGATTTCAGGGGTGTGCACAGTTATTTTGCATTTGGATGAAGAGACACATCCGCACAGTAAAAGGGTGTTCACTTTAGCATCTATTCCGGGAGGCAACCCCATAATTGAGAGTACAAAGATGGAGCTGCAAGAAAAGAGTATGGAAGAGTGGAAAGAATGGTTGGGCTCATTAAGGCATCGGATGGTGGATTGGATGCCGAATTGGATGCCGAATTGGATGCCGAATTGGATGCCGATGTCCCAGCCCGTTATGTCATGTGGAGGAGAGACTTGGATGTTATTGATGGGACCATTCGGGACAACCACCTACGCACTTCTGCTAGTTCAGCGACAGTATGGGTCAGAGCAGTTTATTCCTCCCGTGCAAGGATTAAATAGTGTTGATATTGAGCACGTAGGAGAGGAAGCGATCACCAAGGCTCGGTGCTTGGCCAAGAAGTGGAAGGATTCAAAATGGGAGTATGTATCGGAAAGCAGAAAGTATGAAGCCCTCCCATCAAAAGAATACAGGGCTTGGCATAAGGAAAGGGTCGAGAACAGGATTTTACCTTTTCCGAAGAGAATCCCAAGTTATAAGCTAGGAGCCGACAATGAAGATGAAATAATGAGGCTGAAGTATGAAAATCAGAGACTTCGAGAAGAAAAGGTGCTTCGAGAGTTAGAAGAGAAGTACAGCTCTGAGAAGGATGAATGGGAAAAGAAGCGAAAAAGGATGGAGGAAGATATGGGTGGATTGCGTGAGGAATTAGAGCGGATCCAAAAGAGGAACACGGAGGTTGAAAAGAAGCTTCAAGATGAGACGGACAGGGCAGACTTTTGAGGGAGCCGGAATAGGAAGATTGGCCAATCAAAAGACATATTCTGGGAAAGAGCGATTGAACTAAAGAGGAGGGAAGTCGCAGTTGTTATGGAAAACTCTGAGTATGCTACACTCGAGCACGAAAACAGGGAAATGGAAAGCAGACATTGAGGCCTTACAGGAGAATTGGAGGAAGAAAGGGATTTAGCAACAACTTGGCTTCCTTGGTCCGACGCCAAAACGAAGAAATTAGAGCCCTCAAAGAAAAAGAAGCAGCGCTTACTAGTGCTAATTAGAGGATCGCCACCTTGACAGCTCAACTTATAGCAGAAAGAGGAAAGAGAGCGCGAAGTGCATTTTGTGTTAAGAAATGCCGCTCATGAAGTTCAGATCCAAAACCTAAATGCTGAGATTATTCGCTTGGAAGAACTGGCGGAAACACGTCAAGCCAATTTTGAAAATCTCGAGTCGGAGTATATAGTGTACAAGGCTGAAGTGGAGGAAATACAGCGTACATGGTTCTTCACCCGATATAAGCTCTACAAGTGGGAAGACGGTTATCACACACGCACCAATCAGTTGTTAGAGTTGCAAGAATATGTCCAGGTAGGAGTGGCAAAAGCTAAGAAAATCAAGAGCGAGCTTCGGAGGGTCTGCGATCGGAGGATGCTCAGAGAAGTAGAGGAACATGAAATCCTGGAGTGTTTGGAGAAGGTGATTCATCTTTTCGGAGCTTTCATCAATGCCTACAAGGACATATACCTGAATGAAGATTTTGATAGGCGCAAACAGCAAGAACAGGCAGCTAGTGAATTTGATGATGTATCGGACAAATAGATATTTGGTAGTTGCTGAATAGTGTCTGATGATGTACTGTGGTGTACTAAACTCTGTCTAATCCAAGTACTTTTGTTTCTAATATTATATGGCAACTTTTGCATTGCATTACATGATATAGGCATCATTTTCATTGCACTACATGATTCATATTGCCAGTGCGAAGGAATTTTGGTATGCCAAGGGGGGCCAGGCAATCTAAGTTCTAAATACGAAAGGCAAAATTTGTAAATTGTTCCCATGAGGGTGGGGAAATTTTACAAATTATTGGCTTTCGAGGCATTCATTCATTCACTCGCATTAATAAAAGATTTAATTTTGGTTTCTAATTAAAGGTTTTAATAATAAAGGTGCCAAGATAGCTCAACGTCAGTACTTTACTCGGTCCAAAGCTAAAGCGATGGCAGGTCTGCATAGTGAAGATTTGGAAGAACTAAAGCGAGATAGGGATGAAATGAGGGAGCAATTGAAACAAGCACTGGAGGCAGTGGCCAGATTAACTGCAACTTAGAAGACCCCAGTAAAAGAAACAGCGACCGATGGGAAAGGAGGCAGTTCTAGCGGAAAGATTGATAGCCTCCAAAACAATGGCAAAGCGCCTGCTGATGTGACTAACGACACACCGCCAGGGTATGTCTACTATCCCACGGCACCCTACTACCCAACAGTTCGAGAGGAGGGTCCATATGCCTCATATGAGAATCCCGTGCACTACAATCCAGGGATGCTAATCGCAAGTCAGGACAAGCCAGTAGGGGGTATTAGGAAGAAAGAAGATAGCTCAGCAGATGAGAACAAGCGTATGCTGAACTGGATTGATGAGAGGCTACGCGGATTGGAAGGCTCGAGTAGCTATTATAGCCTTATCAACCTTGCAGATTTGTCTTTGGTAGATGGTGTAGTCATACCACCGAAGTTCAAAACTCCGAATTTCGAGAAATTCGACGGGACTAAGGACTATCCCAACAATTACTTGAAAAGCTATGCAAGGAAGATGGGTCCTTATGCAGCTAATGGAAAACTCATGATCCACTGCTTCCAGGACAGCCTAGCTGGCACAGCTTCGACATGGTATAACCAACTGGACAAGAACCGCATTTGCTCTTGGGATGATTTGGCGAAGGCCTTTATTGACCAGTACAGATATTTGGTCGATTTAGCCCCTAATAAGGAATCTTTAAAAGCTTTAGAAAGGAAGCCTACTGAAAGTTACACGAAATATGCCAGCACTGGAGAGATATGGCTGCTTAGGTTAGGCCCATGATAGCAGAGTCAGAAATTTATGGGCTTTTCATTGATGCCCAAAAGTCAATTTTCTACGACAAATTGTTTAGCATGTCAGGAGAGCCCTTTGCAAAGATAGTGGTGATAGGGCAAAAGCTGGATAACAGTATTAAAGCGGGGAAGTTTGCGGTCCCAAAGGAAACCAGAAGGGTGCCAACAGGAAGAAAGAAAGAGGAAGTTAGCAGTGTTAACCAGGTAGGGTATCAGCCTCCATGGCCATATAGACCTTATCATGCACCTCATGCATACAAGTATCCTCAACAGAATCTAATGAGTTACTATCGCCCACCCGTACCTACGCCTTATTCCTATCAACCAGTAAACAATGTGGGGAGTACACCCTATAGAGCACCACCACCGCTTTCACAACCTCCGGTGCCTTCACCACAGCATGCTGGGCAAACTATGCCTCCACGAGCTGCTTTTTGCCCGATTAGGGAACATATTGACCCCATTCCCTATACGTATTCTGAGTTGTTGCCAAAATTGGTCCAGCAGAATTTAGTCCGGCGAATCCAGTATCAACGCACATTGCAGCCTCCACACCTTGCATTGTATGATGTGAACGCTTACTGTGATTTCCATTTTGGGGCACAAGGGCATTCGACTGAGAATTGCTTTAGATTGAAGCAAGAAGTACAAGCTTTGGTATGAAGTGGAAAGCTTAGTTTTCCCAAAGCTGAGCAAGCAAATACAACGGGGAATCCGCTGCCTAATCACAATGGAGGATAGGTCAATGCGATATGTGGAGGAGAGATTGTGATAAGGGATGTTCGCAAAGTTGTCACCCCGATGGCTACAGTGTATGAGGCATTGGTAAAGGCTAAAATGATTGAAGCAAGGCAATATGAAGGGCAAGTCCGCAGCAAGAAATGCCCTATGCACGGGGTGCACACCATACAGGACTGTGAAGAGTTCAAAACTTGTGTACAGAGGTTGATGGATGAATCCAGAATTCAATTTTATGTCGAAGTATAGATATAGGATGTTAACATGCTAATGGAAGGAGAGAAGCCGAAGCCATTCATTCCCACTCTACCTACCAGATTACCACCATCACCTTTCGTACCAACAATCCCAACAGTACAACCCTTCATCCCGAAGCCTCCCACAGTGATACCGCAACACATGATGGCTCGTACTCCAAAACCCTTCGCTTATGAGAGCAATCATTATGTGCCTTGGAGATATGATGCGAGTGTATTGCCTCAAGCAGCGGAAGTGCAAAATGAAGCAAATTCAGCCAACATAACTGGGGTTGGCGGAATGACTAGAAGTGGCCGATGCTATTCACAACCTATGAGGGAGGCAAGTGGATAGGACGCCAGTTATGGAGCATGGCCAATCATCATCTCAGGAGGAAAAAGCGAAACCAGGATTCACAGAAAGGGAGGCCTGCGAGTTTCTTAAAATCATCAAGCATAGCGAGTACGGTGCAGTGGATCAGCTGAACAAGATGCCCGCTAGGATTTCCATCCTGTCCTTGCTATTGAACTCGGAAGCACATCGGAAGGCCTTACTTCGTGTGTTAAGTCATGCTTATGTGGAGCAAGGAATCACAGTGGAGAATTTAGACCATATTGTGGGAAGCATAGCTGCGGGCCATATCACTTTTACAGATGAGGACATCCCAGAGGAAGGAAAGAACTGTTTGAAGGCTCTATATATATCAGCCAGGTGTAATGGGTTTCATATTGGTAGAATTCTGATTGACAATGGGTTAGCTCTAAATATCATGCCATATCATTCGCTGGAGAAGTTATCTGTAGATCTTTCCTACATTAGACCAAACAATATGGTAGTGAGGACTTTTGATGGAACCACACGCTTACTGAAAGGTGATATTGAACTTCCAATGATAATAGGAGGGGTTGAATTTTTAATGACTTTCCAAGTAATGGATATAAATCCCTCATACTCTTGCTTGTCGGGAATACCCTGGATTCATATGGCGGGAGCTGTGCCATCTACCTTACACCAAGCTGTTAAATTTCGAGTAGGGAATAAGCTGATAGAGATTAAAGTAGAGAAAGACATCCAAGCCAAGCCAACTCACAAATGCCCTGTATGTGGAGGCTACAGAGGAAGGTGCAGAAGATTCCTACCGTTCCTTCGAAGTTGCAGAGGTGACCCATGCAAGAAGTGGAAAGTTGCCAAAACCTCATGTTACTAAGAATCGGATGATGCAGTTGAAGCAATTGATAGGAAAAGGATGGAAGGTTGGACAGGGCCTTGGTAAAAAACTTCAAGGAATTGAAGAGGCTGTTTCTACACCAAAATATGCTTATACTTTTGGTATGGGGTTTAAACCAACTTGGAGGGATCGAGCTGAATCAAAGGAGAAAATGAAGCAAAGGAGGATAGCCAGGCTTAAGGGAGAACCATTTGATGCTGGTCGGATGGAGTTTCCACCTCTATGTCACACTTTTAGATCAACCGGTTGGGAGAATCCTTCAGAGAAGATAGATGATCTTCATCTAACTACCGAGATCTCAGTTGTCAGAGGGAAGTTCCAGGATTTGCCGGTGAATGTAGTGGGAGATGGGACGGAGGATAGATGCCCGTGGATTTACCCAGCAGAATTAGGTCCAGAGGAAGTTAATTAGACTGAGTTTGAGTTTCCAATTGTTATCAGCAGTGAAATGTAATAAGACTTCTAAAATTTCAGTACTTTTTCCTAAAAAAAAACATGTTTGAATTCCATTTTCATGGTCATGACTTTAAATCATGTTCTCTTTATTATGATGAGTAATGAAATCAAATGCACAATCAAGTTTTCCTCTCATTCACTCCATTTAATACCGGTTATTTATTCATTTTTTCACTTTATACTTTATTATTCTCTATACGTATGTATTATGCCGAGGACTCAGTGCTACCCTCAGACCTCATGAGATTGATTGAGCAAGAAAAAAGGCAAATTCAGCCGCATAAAGAATCCACTGAATTAATAAATTTGGGTTCAGAAGAGAATAAGAAGGAGGTAAACATTGGCACTACTTTGGCTCCAAAAGATAGGCAACAGTTGGTGGAATTGCTTAAGGATTATGCAGATGTGTTTCCATGGTCATATCAAGATATGCCGGGATTGAATCCTGAAGTGGCAGTCCATAGGCTACCAATAAGAACAGAATGCACGCTGGTACAGCAAAAACTAAGGAGAATGAAGCCAGATATGCTTTTGAAAATCAAAGAAGAAGTTAAGAAGCAGTTTGATGCCGGTTTTCTCGAGGAAATTAGATACCCCGAGTGGTAGGCCAACATAGTCTTAGTCCCGAAAAAGGATGGAAAAGTCTGGATGTGTGTAGATTATCGGGATTTGAACAGAGCCAGTCCTCAAGATAACTTCCCACTGCCTCACATTGACATACTGGTAGATAATACAGCCCGATATTCCTTGTTCTCTTTCATGGACGGCTTTTCAGGGTATAACCAAATTAAGATGGCCCTTGAAGATAAGGAAAAGACCGCCTTCGTGACAGCATGGGGCACGTTTTGTTATAAGAATATGCCATTTGGGCTGAAGAACGTAGGGGCCACTTATCAGCGAGCAATGGTGACTTTATTCCATGACATGATGCACAAGGACATAGTAGTGTATGTAGACGATATGATCGTTAAAGCCCACTTGCCAGAAGAGCACTTGACAAATTTTGAAGAAGTTTTTCCAAAGACTCAGAGAATATCAACTCAAATTGAATCCATCAAAGTGCACATTTGGGGCAACATCTGGGAAGTTATTGGGTTTTGTAGTAAGCCAGAATGGAATAGAAGTGGATCCCGATAAGGTCAAGGCAATCCAGAATTTGCCTCCACCCAAAACCCAGAAGGAAGTAAGAGGATTTTCTAGGACGCTTGAACTATATAGCTCGTTTCATATCTCAACTAACTGCCAAATGCGACCCCATCTTTAAGCTGTTGAGGAAGAACAACCCAGGCGAGTGGGATGAAGAATGCCAAGCAGCATTTGTGAAAGTCAAGGAGTATTTGTTAAACCCACCTGTTTTGATGCCCCCGGAGAAAGGAAGGCCTTTGATTTTGTATTCAACAGTATTTGAAAAGTCTATGGGTTGTGTTCTAGCCCAACAGGAGAGGTCAGGAAGGAAAGAGCATGTTGTTTATTACCTGAGCAAGAAATTTACAGAATATGAGTCAAATTATTCCTCTCTGGAGAAAATGTGTTGTGCATTGGCATGGGCGGCTCAAAGATTAAGGCAGTATATGCTATACCATACAACCATGTTAGTAGCTAAGCTTGATCCACTTCGGTACATCTTTGAAAAGCCTGGATTATCTGGCCGAATTGCAAGGTGGCAAGTACTCTTATCCGAATATGATATAGTGTACGTGGCCCAAAAGGCGATAAAAGGAACCGATTTCCTAGCAGATAGAGCAAATAATGATTATGAACCTGTAAAATTTGAATTCCCAGATGAAGATCTCATGGCCGTAATGAATGTCGATGATGAAACTCTAAAGGAGCCAACAAAGTGGAGAGTGTATTTTGATGGGGCATCTAATATGCTAGGGCATGGAATTAGTGATGTGTTGGTTTCACCAGACGGGGACCACTTTCCAGCTACTACAAGGTTGGACTTCCCCTGTACAAACAACATTGCGGAATATGAAGCATGTGTGCTTGGGATTCAGATGGCTATCGAGAAAAAGATCAAAGTGTTAGAAGTCTATGGTGATTCAGCTCTGGTAGTATACCAAATGAAGGGAGAATGGGAAACGAGAGATTCCAAGTTAATCCCATATCGAGAGCACATATTGGAATTGATGGAACAGTTTGAAGATATTTCCTTTCATTATGTCCCACGAGAAGGGAATCAAGTGGCTGATGCTTTAGCCTCATTGGCCGCCATGTTTAAAATTGGAGGAGGTGTGGATATACCCTCAATTAGTTTAAGATTAAGGGAGGCACATGCTCATGTTATGAGTGTGGAAGAAGAACCGGATGGGAACCTTAATATTATGACATTCTACAGTATCTTAAGCATCAGAGATACCCCGAGCAGGCAACTGATAATGATAAAAGAGTGATTAGGCGAATGTCATTGGGATACATTTTGGACGGGGAAATTCTATATAAGAGTAGCCGAGATCAAATTTTGTTGAGATGTGTGAATTTGGCCGAAGCTAAAAGAATACTGGCAGAAGTGCATGATGGAATTTGTGGAAGTCATGCTAGTGGACATAGGATGGCCCGACAAGTCATGAGAGCGGGGTACTATTGGCTAACTTTAGAAACCGATTGTATCAACTACGCAAGACGTTGTCACAAATGCCAGATATATGCAAATCAAATACATACTCCCCCCAATCCACTTCATGTAATGGTGTCCCCGTGGCCATTCTCAAAGTGGGGCATAGATGTGATTGGAGCAATAAATCCTAAGGCTTCAAATGGTCATCAGTTTATTCTGGTTGCTATCGATTATTTCACTAAGTGGGTGGAGGCTGCATCTTATTCTAGCATAACACAATCAGTGGTCCTTAGATTCATAAAGAAGGAAATTGTCTGTCGGTATGGTCTGCTAGAGAGAATCATCACTGACAATGAAATGAATTTGAATGGCCAGTTAATTGCTGCTGCATGTGCCTAGTTTAAAATCATCCATAGCAATTCTGCTCCAAGACGCCTAAAGATGAATGGTGTAGTAGAGGCAGCAAATAAGAACATCAAAAACATCATACGGAAGATGACTGAATCTTACAGAGACTGGCATGAAAAACTGCCCTTTGCCTTGCATGCTTACAAAACTTGTGTCAGGACTTCCACCGGGGCAACTCCTTATTCTTTGGTGTATGGGATGGAAGCAGTGGTGCCAATCGAAGTGGAAATTCCCTCGCTAAGGGTATACCGTGAAGTCAAATTGGATGAGGCAGAATGGGAACAGGAGAGATATGATCAATTGAATCTCATAGAAGAGAAAAGGTTGACAGCCCTTTGTCATGGACAAACTTACCAGAAAAGGATGATTAGGGCCTTCAATAAAAGGGTACGCCCTAGACAGTTCAAAGAAGGAGAATTGGTTCTGAAAAAGATTTTTTTCGGAGCAACGAGATTCAAGGGGCAAATGGGCACCGAACTGGGAAGGACCTTATATTGTAAGGAAAGCACTCTCTGGAGGTGCTTTAATATTGCAAGAGATGGATGAGACCGAATTACCAAGTCCAATTAATTCGGATGTAGTGAAGAAGTACTATGCCTGAACGGAGCTAAAAAAAAAAAAAAAAAAAAAAAAAAAACTGGACCTAAAATAGAGAGAGGTCGAAAAAAGAAAAAACTGGACCTAAAATAGAAAGAGGTCGAAAAAGAAAAAACCTAGCCTAAACAGAAAGAGGTCAGAAAAAAATAATAAATAAAAAGGAGGGGTTCAGGTTGAAAACCCGCAAAGGGCGGCTTGAATCCAATGGGGTTTCTTGAATTGAAAACCCGAAAAGGGCAATTCAAGTAGAGGATGAAAAGCATTAATAGTGGAGTCTTGCTCAGTCATCTTGTGATGTCAAAGGGGTGAGTGAGTAGTTCAGAGCCACCTATGATGACCAAAAGCAAAAAAGGAAATGTACACACAGGGTCAATTGAAATGCAAGGGAATCATCCATTATTCAAAATCGTCGGAGTATTCATCGCCATGCGGTCTATTCTATCTTTATATATATTATTAATACAACGTTTTCCTTTGTGAACCTTTCCTTTCATATATATGTGTTCTTTGTCAAATATCTTTCTTCAATAATATACTTCTTTTTCCATACACTTACTATCGAGAGGAGTACTTGGATTGTGCATTTCATTACAAAATCATAACACTGATTGAACATGTTTGAATGAACATGATCATGCATGGCATTCAACCATAAAGAGGCAATAAGTTGGAATGAAAGTCTTAGTTGCATTATAAGTTGGAAAATTCATATGGGAGATAAGATTTTTAAGGTGGTGCAAGTGTTCTACAAGGGGCATATGTCTTACAGGAAGGGAATCATCAGCAAAGTGCATTCAAAATGTGATGAGAGCAAAAGTTTGTTAGTGAGGTGCTAGAATAGAAGAAGTAGGAATGATGCTGGGCTATCTTGAGTTCTCACCTTAAAATGACAAAATTTGATTCAAAGAAAGAAAAGATGTTTTTCCTTATGATATCGATTGAGTTTTTGTTTGAGTTTTAGTTTTAAATCAAAATCTTATCTTGTTTTAAAATCCTGTTCGAGGTCTCTGTTAGAGAGTTTTCAATTCAAAATCTTATCTTGTTTTAAAATCTTGTTCGAGGTCTTTGTTAGAGATTAAAATCCTGTTCGAGGTCTCTGTTAGAGAGTTTTCAATTCAAAATCTTATCTTGTTTTAAAATCCTGCTCGAGGTCTCTGTTAGAGAGTTTTCAATTCAAAATCTTATCTTGTTTTAAAATCCTGTTCGAGGTCTCTGTTAGAGAGTTTTCAATTCAAAATCTTATCTTGTTTTTAAAATCCTGGTCGAGGTCTGATGCGCCAAGGACTCATCATGGTCTTGAAGAGCTCAATGGAGATCATGGAGAGGATGAGCACATGCGGCAAGGAGGCTTGGAGAAGCTTGAAGATGCTAGGAGTTCATTGGAGCAAGTTCAAAGCTCAATGGAGCAAGTTCCAAGCTCATTGGAGAAGGTTCCAAGCTCATTGGAGAAGGTTCCAAGCTCATTGGAGAAGGTTTCAAGCTCATTGGAACTGCCTAAGATGCCATTTGATCCATTGAAGATGCCATTAGGCCCAATGACAAGAGCAAGAGCTAAAAGGTTCAAGGAAGCATTATTGGGCCTCATTAAAGTTCATCTTGACGAGTTCAAGGCCATTGGAGTTCATTTGAAGCCCATTGGAGATCATCACCAAAGCAATATTCCCATCGATTCCAAGTTATGTACTCTACTTGAAATCGATGAGTATTAGGCCATTGGAGTTGTAATTTGGCCATTGTGGGCTTTATTCTATCTTTAATTAGCTATTTATTTAGTTTAGATGACATTGGGATGGGCCTTGTTTGACTAAGTCCAATCCTTGTTTGTTAATTTTCCTTTTCGTAGTAGAATAAGGAGTAGGATCTTTCCTAGCTCCTTCATAGCTCTTTCCTTTACCCTTAGGGATTAGGATTTCTAAGCTAATGTGTCGCCCCCTCTATGCCTATTTAAAGGCATCAACCCCCTCGTGTAAACATAAGTTGAGTTGATTAATAAATTGAGGTTTTTACACCCAAATTGATTATCTTAGCTTCATTGTTCTAGTTTGAGCAAAACTTAGGGTTCTTCAATCTTGTAGAGTCCTAGCAAACAATTAAGTTGTAATACTTAATTGTTTGTGAATATTGTGATCTTAGGTGTTCAATTGCAGGTCAAATTGGAGGTCTAAGGCCGACGAAAGAAGAAGATTGCTTAGGTGAAGAAAATCAACATACTCATCTAGAAGTTGAAGTTGTTCAAGTTGATTCTTGGCAGGTCGCAAGGGTGGATTTGAATCTTAAACAACTAGATTCGTATCAAGGTCTCTGTTAGAGAGTTTTCAATTCAAAATCTCATCTTGTGTTTAAAAAATCCTGGTCGAGCTCTCTGATTGAGAGTCTATATTTTAGAATCGGATTTCATTAGAATCACATTTCTTCTTAAAACTTACTCTTTTATGCATGCATGTAGAATAGGTGTCTACGTCTTTGCACATTTCCTTACTAACAGGAAGTATACAAAGTGCTCTTTTGTAAACTTCCCATTAGTCAGAAAATGCACAAAGAGGGGCAGCTGTAGACACCCATTTTTGTCTTAGGACCATGAATTGAATCAACTTACTTCTTAATTGGTCATTTTTGCACATTCAGGGGCCTTTTGGTCATTTTTGCACATTCAGGGGCATTTTGCTCATTTTTGCACATTTTGGGACATTTTGATCGTTTTTGCATACTCTAGGTTCTCTTTGGTCATCTTAATTATACTTTTAGTTTAGATTAGCTAAATAGCTATGAAATTTCTAGAGTTTGATTCCATTCAGTACCATCGCATTTTTGGTCAATATATTTCTTGATTTGCAATTTGGGGGTATTTAGGTTAATTTAATTCACATACCATTGGCTTTAGTCATATTTACATTTGGACCATTAGTTATAGTCTTTATATTAGCAATTTTTTAGTTAGAAGTAATTACCAATTTTAGGCTCACTCTTAGACTTAATCAAGAAAAAGAAGCTTTATTAGGCATGCTTTAAATACATAGTACATTAAGCAACATTAGATACATTTGCATATTCACAAAACCCAAAAAAAGTTGGAAAAAATGAAAGATTACAAAAAAACAGTTGGTTTACATTAATAGTCCAAGTACATTAGCCCACATTTCTAGGTCTTGGTAGAGTTCATCCCATGCTAGGGTGCACCCTTCCCATCTTGTAACTTTCAGTGCTCTTCAATGAGGATCCACCCTGCAGGTTAGTGGAAAGAAGAAGTGGTGCAACATGTGAAAAAATGTTTCCCCAGGCTTGAAGCATAGACACCATTAATTGGTGATATGTCTTTTTCAAAAAAATGCAGCCAACAACAAACAGAGTAGGACAGCATACAGGGATGATCAAACAAGCCATGTACCCGTGCGTTGAAGGTCTTTTTATGCAGGGCTGTACATGAGAATATGAAAAGGCTGATGCGGAGAAAACCAAGCCAAGGATGACATTTAAGGAACAGCAAACAAACATTACAAGTCAAACAAAAAAGAATGGCACCAAAAACAGCAAATTGATGAGTACAAACAATGTGTTCAAAGCCTGGGGAAGCTTTTTGTTTTAGGCAGATTTTGGGACATGAGGCTCAGGATTAATTCATGGCCTCGAAGTGCCAATCTGCCATTCAAGAAACAGTAGAAATGCAACCTAATATCATTGCAGGTCTAAATGACAAAATGGCTATCCGAATCCATTACAAGCATAAAGAGCAAGGTATGAATTCAGTGCAGTCAATTCAAGGGAGGGAACAGAGTCATGAGCAACAGGCATCCACATTCAGCATTCACCAAACATAAGAATGAAAAACCAGGCCAATTGTGACAGAGCAAGGATATCAAGATAGAGGCATTAAAATGCAGAATGGCAATCCAAAGAAACAGTTGGTCACAAGAAAAAGGACCTCATGCAAAAACCTTTAACCACATGACCTAGGAAGTTAATACTTCCTGAACATGAATCACATCAACAGTGGAATGTAAGCCATCAAACAAATAGTAAAGGGGGGGGATATGACTAGCTTAGTACAATGGATGGTCAGGATTACTGAACTAATATGTAGTGTTTAGTGCAAGCAGGATTTTGTCGTCTGAATGGAGAAGTAGCTCCAACAGAAAGCAGCATGGACTTGGACCAAATAAGTATCAGTTTAAGGACTAACAGGATGGTGGAACAAAGCAGGATAACAAATCCAAACATAGGGCATTGCAAATTATTTTCAAATAGGAGAAATGCAGCAACATATCAAGTGTCAATGCATCAAAGAATCTTCACAGAGGGTGAATGCATATAAGTCCATAGCAAAAGCAACACAGTATGAACAATCCACAATGCAGCAAGTATAAGAAGGCAAAACAGGCAATGGACCCATTGAACCCATACACAGAAACAACAAAGCAATAATGCAACAAGGTTGAGCAAATTATGGATTATGAAACTCATGCATCGGTAGCCACTGTATAGAAGTTTACTGCATTTTTCATAGCATCCACCAAAATACAAGAAGAAACAGAGCGTGTGCACTATATGCATACTTTCCCAATGTGCTAACAGTCTAAATTAGGGTAAATTCATGCATTTACCTTCATGGTTTTTTATTTAACCCTAGAGTTTTTAAATCTTACCAGCAAAAAGCCCAAGCCAGCAGGAGTAATTCCTAAGAGTTATAGACAGTTACAGAGGGAGAGTGCATGAATTATCTTAGTGAGAGAAGATTTCAAACGGTGGCAGCTAGCTCATTTTGGGATTCAACCCATCTCCCCTTTTCTCGGGAACCACCTGCTCAAAACGACAAAAATGGTTAGCAGATTAGGAGAGGGAAGGGAGAAGAATCCGTTGAGGTTAGCGGTGGAAGCGTAATGATTTGAGCTTTTAGGGTTTCGGTCATTATCGATCTCAAAAAAATTCAAAGTTGTGGCTCAATTAAAGGTGGTGGTCGGATTGAAACAAAGAGATCGTGCCGAAAAGAGTGGTGGAAGTTGTTGAGTTCGTGGTTGGAGTGAAACCAGGGGATTCGTGGAGAAGGGAGAAGAAGAAACTTTTGCTCGAAAAAAAGGGGGCCTTGCTCGAAGAAGAAGAAGACAACAGGAAAGGGTTTCCTGATTTTTTAAACGGGTGTTGAACAGAACGGCATCGTTGTAGACACCCATTTTTGTCCGTATCCTTTCAATTTAAATCAATTTGTTTCTTATTTGGCATTAGGGTCACCCAGGGGCATTTTAGTCATTTTTACACTAAGGGCATTTTAGTCATTTGCATATTCAGGGGGATGTTGGTCATTTTAAGTCCACTTCTAATATAGATTAGCTAATTCATTTTTAGTAATTAAGATTGCATTAAAAAAACAAAAAAATAATTTTCTTTCCACATTTTCTAGGCATTTATAGGTAAATCGATTCATTCACATGTGTGTTTCAGTCACGTGCACATTTTAATTAGGTTGGTATAATTATTTAGGTTGGCATAGCATGATTTCATTTAGTTTGCCATTGCATATCAGCATTTTATCAATTGCATAGTCGAGGGAAAGACAAGCGAAAGGGGGTGACTTGGCTTTAGGCTATTAGAGCTTCTAATTTGTTTGCTGAAATTTAGTATTGTTACTCTGGCTACTTATTTCAATATGGAATCACATTGCATTCGCATAGTGCTTGATCCTACTGCATTTAGTTTTGCACCATCAATAAAAAGAGAATGTCATATACTTGAGATTGAATGTTTTTACAAATAATAATAATAAAAGGGAAAAGGCAAGAATAAGGCTACATTTCAATTTACATGCTTGCAGCTTTCGGGTACAAAGTATTGGCCCATCTTTTATTTACAATTCCTTTTGCCTTGCATAGTACCTCATCTTTTATTTACAATTCCTTTTGCTTTTCATAGTACCTTGAATCACCCTCTTGGAAGTCTAAAGATCCCTATAAGGAATGTTTTCCTTTTCTGGCTTAACTCTTTCTTTTCTTCATTGTTAGCTGCCTGCAGCTATCATGACCTGCAAGTATTGTCACGGTGCTCGTGCTGCTTGCCCTCATCGCACCTGTAAAAGAGAATTCACGGGCTCATTCTCACTTTCAAATCAAGATGAAGTTTGCAAAACCAATATGCACGTACATATGAAATAGCATGGATGGGTAATGGCAGTTTGCAACCAAAAGACAACAAATGAAATTCGGGTGATGGCAGCATGCATTATCACAATTGCAAATGAACAGAGGAACCAAGTTAAGGGAGAAATGACCCATTAAACAACATCCATGACAGAAAAATGGAAGGGAAATCCAAATGAGGTAGCAGAGATGAGAAAGGCAAAGTTATAGTTTAGAAAGCAATTGCAGCAAGTATATATACCAGCAGAGGATTAAGCAAGTTCAGCAGGTGCATGCACAAACAAAACAACAGAGAATTATATCCAATTGGCCCATCCAGTTATAGAATTCAGTTAGAAAAGTTACCTGCTATGAAGCCAGCTCATCCACCTGATCTTTATACTCTTCCGCAAAAGAAACCTGCACAAGGAGACAAGAAATTGGTTAGAGAAAGATGGAAAAAAGGATGCATTGAATCAAAAAAAGGGAGCCCTCTCTCTACACTACATTCTCTAAATACACACTGATAGAACTCTCATCTCTCCCTCACCACACACTCTCTCTCAAGCACTGAACACATCCACACACTACACTCAAAAAAAATTACTCTCCCTCTCATCTTCCCTCAATCCCTCAGACCTCACACACACATAATCTCTCGGCTATCTCTCACTCATAAAACACCTCCTCTCCCATTCATCACACACTGAAAATACAGTCTCACAACCTCAAGAAAGACTACGGACTCCCTCTCTCAAAAAGAACCTCACTGGTTTTCATCCTCAACCAAAAAAAAGTTGTTTTCCATTTCAATTCTCCCCACACACAAATGC